>JAOWBW010000083.1:2011783-2093650 GCA_026119855.1 Campanula takesimana
TTTCACATTTTTATTTTTGAATAAAATATATTTTTTCCCTCTAGTGCTGCTAGTTGTACAACTTTTTTTTTCCCTTTAGTGTTAAGTGTGCTCACTTACTTTAGTTTTGAGTTCGCTACTGGTACGAATGAGACTCTGGCCTTTTTTAGAGTGTCATCTCTTAGTTTTAGTTTTATGTGCCGAAAGAAATGAGTATATCTTTTTATAAAAAAATACATATATATAAAATAAAATTTAAAAAAAAACAAAAAAAACTATATTGACAAGTTTAGTGTTGTGGTTAATAGAGAAAGACACACGATGGTTGGTGGGTTATCCGACTCAATGGTTTGACTTCAACACGTTTTTCATTGCTTGCTAAAATCATCATTATTACATTATTCTTCTTACTCACGAAATTCATGTTCAAATTATAAGGACATTTCATTTATATATTGTGACCTTGCGACATATTTATTCAGGAAGTTCATGTTGAAGTCATATAAAAACATTACTCATTTATTATGGTTGTCTGAAATGTTTACAATAATCTCCCTTTAATGCTATTATAAAGATTTAATATTATTCTCTCTTTTATCTAATGCTAAAAAAAAATTGAACAGCTTTGTGGTACTGTTAACTAATATACGAGATATTGGAGTAAATTAAAAGGGCATATTAACATAACTATGAGTGATGTTAAGTTATATTAACATAAATCAAATAGCGGTTCTTGGGTAGGGAATCAATCACTAAATAAAAGCTAAAATCTCCATTTTCCCGCCCAAACCAATTTCACCCCACTTTTACAAATTTACCCCTGTTACTTTTTACTGATGGCCAAAAACACCCCTTTAAATCATTGAATACTGCAGCCATTTAATACAAGCAGTAAATGATTATCAAACATTGTGAGCATGCCATATTTTCTGGTTGTTGTACATTTATTGAAAGTGGGTGAATATTAGTACTTCATAAATAAAGGGCATTCCATATTCCATATTATATTATTTACAAATTATAACTAATAATTTTAAATACTAAAAATATTATGTTACAGTCCTTGATTAATTAAACAAGCTGGATAAAAAAAAAGAATAAAGATATCCAGAAATTCGTACAGTCACTGGCAGCCAAAAGGACAGTCTATAAATCTTTAAAGTGGCTGATTTCATTGCGTTGTAACTTCACCGCTCTTTACACAGCTGAAATCTTACATTCCTAATACATTACAAAGCAAAAGAGAATAGTGAACACTATTCCTAACTTCACTGAGCTGCAGAAAGGAAGAACTGATTGGTTAGTGAAAGTCAGAGTAGCACGCAAATATGAAATACCTGTAGATAATGACTTGGATCTTCCTCATTCATATGAGCTAATTCTAATAGATTCAATGGTAAGCAATCAACGTTTTTTCTTTATCGTTTTTTGTTAATTGACATTCTGTTAACTATGTTAAAATTGTTGAACTATATAGGGTGAAAGATTACAGGCGACTATACCAAGTGCTTTCATGCAACATGTGACGTAATGAAGGAACATGGCGTTTACTTACTCCATCTCAAATGTGTGTTGGTGGATAACCGTGGCAATTCAAGATAACTTCACAGCAATACAAGATGATTTTCATGGCTGCTACAAATGCAGTGACGCTGGGTGACAAAGACTTCTCAAGAAATCATATACTTCAACTTAATGTCATTTTCATAAATAATGGCCATTGAAAACGTTGTATGCATCAATCTATTTTTCCATTTTTCCATACACAATATTTCTCTTATTGTTATATACAAAAAAAAAAAAAAAAAAAAAACTAAGACTTGATTTTTTTTATTTTTTTGTGACATGTGCAGATGTAATGGCAAAGGTTGTGGGAAAGGGAACATTAAAACATCAACATGCTAATAGAACAACCCCAAAGCTAGATTCGTTGAAATCGTGTTAGAAGATATCAGGTTTTGTATTTTTGTTAAGGGTTAATATTCTAATATTATTCGAGTTAAAATTGTTATAAAAAGTAAATATCCATTTAACTTGTACAAAAATAGCTATGTTTTCTAAACATAAGAAAACATTCTTACCTGACTTTTTGTTTTTTTACAATGACTATTACCATCTCTCTTCTCAGTCAAATTTAAGAAAGGCAGATCAGATAGGTTTGTGAGATCAAATCTTACTCAGTTAATAAAGTGTGTGATGACAAAGAGTTGTTTGAAAGCTACAAGCCCTAATTCTTTGATCAAAGGAATTATGTTTGGAAATAATCACATCAAAATTGAGAAAGAGTAATATCCAGTGAAATGTTTGTATTAGTTTCAAACTTTATTGTGTTTTTCTATTTTCTCTATGCCTTGTATGGCTTTGTTTTGTGGCTGGAATCATATCAACATTATAAGGTATTAAATACTTACCTAAAATCAGAAATGTTGACTTTGATGAACTGAAGCTGGTGCATAATTTTTGTCTTCACGGAACCCTTTCACTTCACTGCCTGTTATCCTTGATTATTAGGAAGACCTCATCTACAATCTAATCTAATCTACAAAAGTCATAACAAACTTAGTTCAACCCTAACACATCTTGCAATCCCTATTAGTTTATCTACGACAAGTATTTTGATTAAAAAAAAAAAGAGTTCTCAAAAACAAATTAATTAAAGTATTAGCATGAATATTCATCACCTTTGAATTGTTAATGGTGCACTGATGGATGTAATTAGAAGTATAATTGTAAAACTTGTATGTAGTAAGTTTTTCCTTGGCCTTATAATATGCTTGGTGTTATTTTCACACCAGTAAGACAGAGTTTTAACCATGAAATTCTCAAGCATTTGTTCAGGTGCAACACCAAAAATAAGAATAAGTTCAAATTTGTAACCATGAAAGTCTTAAGTTCATGTAAGAGTGTTTCAAGTTCATGTAAAAGGGCCCATACACAGATAATTCATGTAATAGTCATCAGTAGCAATATAAAATCAAACGCCGTTGACAGTATTATCTTTAAGCAGGATGATATATAGTAAGAAAAAATCTAAATCACAAGAAACCAATATAATATGGTAAGTCTTTAATCCACTTTCACCCAATAAATTGATCAGGTCCCAGTATATACAATCTCCTTCGGTTTTAAAGTTTTGGCACAAAACAAAATATTACATTAGACCATTCTTAAATCTCGTTTGGCATCTTATTCTATATTCATTTCACGAGACCGAACCGCCAAACCGAACCATCAGACCGAACCACCAGACCAAATCGTAAGACCGCATATATTATTAATATATTTGTATGTTAAGTAACATCCACCTTTGAAATATTTTACAAAAACTACATTACATTAGACCATTCTTAAATCTCGTTTTGCATCTTATTCCATATTCAATTCATCACGTGTTATATTTGTTGAGGCACACAGTTAACAAAATTTTGCAGTGTGTTCACTTCATTTGTCTTCTTTATTCGTTAAATATTCTTCTTCCTCCGTATTTTCTCTTTTCAACAAAGTCTAAACCATGATTTGAATCACCATATGAACTTCGGTCTGAATGGTGGTTTGAACCACTATCTAAACTACGGGCTAGACCACAGTCTGAACCACGATCTAAACCGTAGTCTGAACCACATTACTGAACCGTGGTCTGAACCAAACCTAACCAAACCATGGCTGTTTGGTTTGGTTCGGTTTGAACTTTTTAGTGGTTCGATTCGGTCTGAAAATTTTCCAAACTGTTGACTAGTGGTTCGGTCTCTAAAATGGCTGAGATCGAACCAAACCGAACCATTTACACCCCTACTACTTATTACCAAATTCAAATTTTAAAAAAAAAAAAAAAAAAAAAGGTGGTATCATAGCAAAGCTACGCTATCTACTAAATAATGTATAATTTTTTTCGCTTCCGCGTTAAATTTATTTTAATTTTAATCTTTTGAATTCATAGTAACGGCTCGTGCATTGTACGGGCGTAGCACTAGTTAATTTTAAGATGGAACCTCCCATATATTCTACTATCGGCCCGGTCTAAGGTTGCGAGCACCTTCGGGCCTCTCTAAGCTTTTTATCGATTTATGATACTAATAAAAATTACATTTAAATTCTCATTTATAATTATATAATAACACACTTTTAACATTATCATTGTCGCTCTTTAATAATACCAATGACACACTCTAACACACACACACACATTTTAAACACTATTATTGACACTATTTAATACTATCACTAACATTATTTTACACTACCATTGACTTTTGACTCCAGGGCGGTCTTGTGGAATTTGGAGCCCTAAGTGAGTTATTTAGTTCGGGCCTTTCATATTTTTTGCAGACAATAAATTTTATTAAATGCGGTGTCATTTTTAAATCTCTACTATTTTTCGACTTTTCGTCTCTGTCATTTTTCTATTAAAGTGTTCATTTTTTATTTTGTTAGACTTTAGCATTATTAACAAGTGATACTTAAATTGAATTCTGATTAACAACAACATTTGAAGAATATTCGTAATCATAATATTGAGGATTTGATCGGACAATTGTGTTTGATATTTAATTGAGTTGTGATATTATGTAAAAATATGGGAAATAAAATGATAAATATAAAAGGGTTTAAAAAATCACAATAGTTTAATTATAAATGAAAATATTTAAAAAATAATATTGCATTACTAATGATTGCAATTGTAAGAAGAAAATAAAACTTATTCCAGATTCAGCCTCTTCAGTTCCCCGTCCAACAAAGCATGCATGTCATCCTTTTGTTCTCCAGCGACATTTCTTGTTCTGATCCGGCCAGATCTAATACATTATTGGAAACAAATTGCCTCCCTATCCATCTATTCTCCCTGTCCGGTCCGGTGGGTTTTTGATGTTTTTCTAATTTTTAGATTTCAAATCCGTGAAGTGAAAGAACAAAGGAGGCGTGGTGGTGCTAGAATGGTGATGTCGAAATGGTGGTGTTGGATGGTGGTTAGTAGTGGTGAATGGTGATGGCGCGGTGAATCATGGTGGCGGGTGTTGGTTATGGTGGATGGAAGGTGATGGTGGGTGTTAGTTTTGGTTGGAAGGTGGTGTTTTTTTTCTTGCATTTTAAAATGTTAGTCTTATAATAAATTGTCATTTCCTTTTGAAAAAAAAATAATAAATTATCATTTATTTTTTATATTTAGTGATATTGGTATTTTCTATTTTGGCTATTCAATTTTATTCAATTTACATTAAAACAACAGTGAAACAATTCTTTTTCAAAATCATCCATGTTAAACGACATACGACTCGCACAAGTCATTTAATGGAATTTTCTGACAAAATTCGCTAAAAACCTTAAAATGCTAACCAAATAACAATATTGGACCTTAATTGTAAATAGTGAAATTTTGTGGCCCAACTTAAAAAAACTCCCTATACTTTGAGGCTTAAAATGTAATTTGCCCAAAAGTGGAGTAATGTTCCATTTGCTCGTTATTTAGTATTTTTTTCTTCCAAAAACAACTCATCAAGCTTACGGGGAAAGTTTTCGAAAGGGAAAGACGGTGTGACTTGAGAGATATAAAAGCCCTAAACCGGCGCCAAACAAAAGCCTAATCCCAACTCCTTTTTTTTTTTATGAAATCCGTCCGCGGTTCTCGTCCTTCCCTCTCAATCCCAATTCACTGTACCAAAAATTTATCGAACTTACTTCTCATGATCAAAAAAGTTCATACAAATCTGTAACTTAAACAAAAATCCAATGTCAAATTCACAGTCCGATTCGAGTTTTTTTAGTGTTCGAATTGTGTCAATCGATCACTACATGTCCCCTCCAATTCCAGGCGTTGATATTTCTTACAGCAGCTTTCAAGGTATGCATTTGAACTATATTATCATCTTCTGGTTGAATTTCATGCAGGTTTGAAGTATACAATTTTAGGATGCCAGTATTAGATTTCGTGAAATGAGTTTGATTGACTGAGTAATTGGGCTTAGGTTATGAATTGTATGCTTTCTTTTAATTATTTGGTTGTTCCATCCGTCCCAAAATAATGATTGTTCATTTAATTTATTAAGAAGGTTGAAAACGTTTTTGAATTAATGTCTTTTATACAATTTTTGTAGCAAATATGCACATCATACTCTTTATAAAGCATGGCATGTACGTAATCGAGAAATGATATTTTCTAAAGGTCAAAGCAGTAAATTCCTTATATTGGACTGTTATTTATGTTTTTCTTTGTTTTTAATTTTAAATGGACTGTCATTTTGGGTTTCCATGAATATAGTTGGGTTTCGTTAATGGGTACTGCATAGACACTTGTTAAGAAATTTGAATGATGCACCAATATCCTTGTCAATCTCAATAGTAGTGACATAATTTTTTTTTGTGGGCATAATGTTAAAATTTGTTTTGGGGGCCAGCTATAGCATTTCACTTCTCAAAATATTTAGCTTGCAATCACAATTATGTTGAAGTTGTAGCTTTAGTCTAGGACATGTTATGCACTTATGCTTAAAAGTATTACTTTCCCTTTGATGTTTAAATAGCCTGATTTGGAAATCAATCATGCAATGAGAGTTTCCAGCTTTAAACCCATACATATGAAATTAACAAGCTTGATGCTCGCGGTTAGTGTTTGTTGTAATGCCCTTTTCAAGGTTAACGGTATTTAACTTATATCGAAATAGATTATCTGAGTAAACTAAAGGACAAAACAAGTTGGAATCAGTAAAGGATCTTTATAGTGCTTATTTTAAGGGGTAGTAATGTACTCTGTCTGTCCTGAGTGGTGCTGCTTTTTGGGATATTCACTTATCTCTCAACAGAAATTAAGGGTGTGATTCCTTGATATTTTAACTTTACATCACATACGAAAACGAACAAGCGGGGTAGAATATACGCACACACACACTTGTTGTTAAGTGTACATCTTAGCATACTTAATGTTTCCATAAATATTTGAATTCTCAAATGTGGTCTACCGGAGTAAATCGACATAGTATCTTTGAAGCGTTTGACTTCGAATATGGATTTCTACTGAAAATTGGAAATATTTCTTTTGGCATTGAACATCACTTTCTTTAATTTGTCTATCTATCTATTTAACTTATTTAGCGATTGTTGGAAATTTTAGGTGGGAAGGTGAACGAGGTTCCCGTGATAAGAATATATGGATCGACTCCAGCTGGTCAAAAAACTTGCTTGCATGTTCATCGTGTACGGAATTCATCCTCCGATCCTACTAGTTTCTCCGTCTTGGGAATAATTTATTTGAGTTCCTTTGGAGGCCCCTACGGCAAATGTTTCAAGTGATGTCTTCTTAAAAAACTCAAAAGCTAATAATTGAGACAAGTTAAAGATGTACATAGGAGACAAGATTTTTTGACAACAAAAGTGTTTCTTTGCAAGTTCTCATGTTGTATATGATGGATTTGATTGACTTTCTGATTCTTTATAATTAAGTGGTGTCCTGTATTATGTTTGCTTGCATGTGCTCTATTGAGCATGAATTGTCCTTGTTGTCATGCAGGCTTTACCCTATCTATATATTCCCTGTTCGGATATGTTGCTTCAGTCAGATAAGGAAGGTATATGATTCAGTTGCAGGTTTTTTCCCCCCAGTTTTTCTTCAATATTGCTACTAGAAAAGCTTTACTTTAACCTTACTGGAAAGTTGTGAAAAAGGGTAGAACTGTTCATCTTAGTTTGAGGTCCAACATAACATTGTCAGATGCCTTGTATATACGGCATGCCAGTTCTTCCTGCCACTTTATTTGTAGACCTTATTATAAACTTTAGTGGTTTTCTAACTTTTTGTCTACGTGGGTAGAAGTTGATCAACTCATTTATTTTAAGCAGCATACTATTTCTTGTATGCTGCAAGGCAGAAGCCTCTTCTTGCCACTCCAGGTAGAACGGTCTAATATATGTAAGTAGGAAGTGGAAAGTAGTATGTAAATCCAGTATTGAGGTGCCCCTAATTATATGGTTTTAATATTTATTGTTCAAAATCCAACGGGCTTGTATGAAGTATGGGAGTCCCGATCTTGGACCTTACTGGAAGTGTATGTATGGACTGATTTCAAAACGTATCTCATCGAGAAATGAGCGAAGTTTCAGGAAGTTTGGCTTCTTAGCTTTCAAAAGGAACTACAAAGTTGGGCTCTTCACCTTTGGGCTTTTATGGGCCCCCTTTATTTAAGGGGTGGGAATGGGTTCATGGGTTTGGACTGGCACATGTATATGGGCATGGTTTAAGTCTTTTGGGTGTGGTGATGAATGTAACTGACTGAGACCAGACTGATTCATGTCATCACTATGTTTACCGTAATGAGTGAAGGAGTTATTGTGTTTCTATATTTTGGGGCCATTATGACGAGGTCTGAATGGAAAAGCTTGCAATTGAGCCACTCATAGCTAGCTGCTTTATTTGAGTTTGTAGGAATTAGATTCAGTCACTACATTCTCAGGCATTTTCTCTCTGTGTTTATGAGAAAACCCTTTTATTTACAGTGATGGAGAGTCCACAAAGATGTACCGTGTTTGAATTTTTAAAGAGGACTCCTGGTCACTGAAAAATGTTAAGCAAATTCAGAATTTGGATAAAAGTGCAAGTAATGCATATTTATAATCGTGACGTTGCACTAGTTTTCATGAATGATGTGGGAATGCTGGCCAGCCAGCCTTTAATTTGGCGTTTGTGTCCATTTGTGTTATGGCATACCTAACTGGGTATGCTGAGTCGTGACCTTGCACTCGTTTTCATGAATGATGTGGGTGGTTTTGTCTTTTGGCCTCTAGCGAGCTTGCCATTAATGTTTCTTATGTTCGTTGGATTAGGGTTAATGTGTTACATAAAGGTAGCTATAATTCACGTCTATTATTCATCAGGTTAATCTGTTTGTGATCAACTTGCTCAGGTGATGCATCCACACATGCTTTATCTCTTGCTCTTGAGAAGGCTCTGAAGGTATGAGTTGGTGCGAGTTGAATGTTTGTTTCCGATTAGCAGTTAGATTTTCATTGTACTTTATTAACATGGAAATAATATTGATGAACTATTTACTTGAAATCGTACAGCTTAAAGGTAGTGCGGGTTCAAAACGTCAACATGTGCATGGTTGCAGCCTTGTTAGAGCAAGGAAGTACTATGGATATCATAAATCAGAGGAGCTATTTGCGAAGATTTACCTGTATCCAGTCACTATATCTGTTGCATTTTCATGTTCAAGGTGTTTTTATTTTTGGGAGAGGGGGGGTTATTTCTTCTGTGTCAAACTTTGTGTAATTGTTAGAAGGATTAGAGGTAATGTTAAATTGGCAATGGAACCCATGTAGAGAAGTCAGCAAGCTAGAAATGTGTGGCAGATTTAAGTTAAAAGATAGACAAAATTAAGTCAAATAGAACCGTATTGTGTGCACCGAGTATGAAGACAATGACCAAGTGAGAGGGAATTTATTGTAATCAATTCTAGGAGCTGTGAGATCTTATCTACAAAGAGCTTTTCTGTTACCCAAGCTCATTACATGAGTATTAAGTCAGTGCTTTGGATTACTATTAGAGTGTCAGTAACTGAGTACTCTTTCCCTTCTTTTCATTTCTGATTAGATCTCTACATTTTTATTCGGTTATGTAGTTATAATAGTACAATAATCATGTGATTTCTGGATTTTTCTTTTCTTATTCTTACTGTTTCGAAGTTAATACTATTGATAAAATATGATGAACCTTGACGGAGATTTAAGCTATCACCCGCAGGACATTTCTCGGGCTGCTGGCCTTCTTCTGGTATGCATATTTAGCATCTTAACCTATTTAACTACACTTGGCATCCTTCCGAATCACTTCTGAAGACTATGGTTTTGAAACTCTTTCTGTTGAAAAATTTACTTTGTTCTACAGCGAGTTTGAATACATTTTGCACTTCCCTGCAAAGCTTTTACCCCTGACAATTTATTTTTCCTGGTTTCTTGCATTGTTCTGTAAACTTGGTTATCCTTTGTGTCGTGGACATTGCAATATTTTTGGCATAAATATTTTTATGTTCTGCCTGCTTGTTCTCTATCAATGAAATTTTGATAGTGTTGACTTTAAAAGGTAACAAACAGTTGAGCTTTCTTGTTCTTTGAGTTTGGAATGAAGTAGAGATAATTGCACATTAGAGGATAACTTCTGGTCAGGACGATGTTAATTTCACTACATGCTCCCTCCATCCCATACAACTTGCACCAATTTCCCTTTCGTGTGTCCCATTGGTTAGTTCCTTTCCTAAAATGTTCACTTTTTGTTCTTTTTTTATTTACCCTACCCTACTTGTCATACTCACATACTTAATTGTGGGCACCACTTGTAAATCCTACCCACTTGTCATACTCACTGCTCTTTCCCACTCACAATACTTTGAATATATACTATCTCTTTTGATTCCTGTGTTGAAGAAAAATGGTGCATGTTGTTATGGGACGGAGGGAGTATCGTGTAACACCCTGCCACTATGCTCCAATAATTTCGTCTCTCTGGAAGTTAGCTATGGGTTTAGCTCCAGGCTTGTGTGTGGAAGAGGGAATATCTCCTTCCAATGAGCTTGAATCAGTTTTTCAAGAATGATTGCTTGTGATGTATGTAGTCTGGAAAGAAACTTGATTTTTCACTGTTGAAGACTTACGTCACTGCAAACTCTTATCCACTTGTTAAGATATCACTAGTGGTCTCTTGTGCATGCAGCTTCATTTTGCTGTACTCATTTTTGAATCTGTTACTGTTTAACATTGTTGATGAGATTTTACTTTACAGCGTATGTCTTTAAATCTTTCTTCTTCAGGGAGGTGCAGTTCTTGACAAGTGTTTACAGCCCCATGAATCACATGTACCATTCCTTCTCCAGTTCCTGGTAAGCAGTCTTTTCCTATCCAGGCTTCTGACTACTGTTTGGTGACTGATAAGTAGAGATGGTTTTGCTTTCCTGGACACACCGTGGCTTAGAGGCCATGCTTCATTATTTTATAATTTACTTTTTATATTGAGTTTAAGAATTTGTTTTGTGAGCTCCACAATTTACAACTTAATATCAAATTTGTGCTTTTAGTGGGAAAGCCTGAATTAGGCTCGAAGCCTGATTTGAATAAAATGATGAGTTTGAGCAATTGAATCTTAATCCAATGTGGGCCATGTCGGGCTGGTCATACATAGAATAGTTTTGGCCTAGTTTGGACAAAGCCGGGCACGACTATTTAAGCGCAATTGACACACTAATTTTTGCTGTTGACGAGGTTCTTTTGATTCAGTACACTCATAGCCTACACAGGATGCGACACCTTTATGGCATCTTTATTTATATACCTTTGTACTTACACACACACACGAACCATAGGTCTTTGCTGACAAGCGATTGGGCTACATCTCTAAGTTTGTTAGTTTACCTCATTTTCTTCGTTCAAGTGCTATCTGGATATATTATCTATTCCTGTTTTTTCTATCTTCTAATGTGATATTTTCCGATATAAGAAAGTACACAATTTGAAGATAAAATATATAATGGACATAACAAAGTGGAGGAGAATCATGTGCTCGTGTTTAATATGGAAACTAGTGATTGTGGCCGCGCACAGTGCATGTTCAGAAAAATAAAGAAGTAAACAAATATATATATATATATATATATATATATATATATATATAGAGAGAGAGAGAGAGAGAGAGAGAGAGAGAGAGAGAGAGAGAGAGAGATTTTAACGAAGTATTTTGATATTTATTTATTTATTGACGATGTTATGAGTTTTGGGTAGGCATGTTTTGAATAGTAGTGAAAGCATGCTTCAATCGTCACTGTTCAGCGCTTATGAAATGCATTCTTGTCCAGAGTCATCTTCATGAATGGGGATAACCATCGAAAATACCAAATCACTCTCCATAATCAGGTTTATGGATCTCTGGTATTGTATCACTATATTTATGAAGGATCCCAATTTTTTTCACAAATCTGTAACAGGCCTCATATGGGCACTTTGAATTGATAATGGACCTGATGCATTCTCTTATATCTCTTTTGATATCTTATGTTTTTTTAGTTACTGCCGCTGCCTCTTTCTTTCTTCACTTGATGCTTTGGAGATAACTACTCTCTCTTATTTAAAAAATAATTAGATTGATTACAACTTGTATGGAATGGGCCATCTTCATGTATCAAAGATGAAGTTCCGGCACCCAGTACCAGAAGTTTTCTCTCTAAGGAAGGCCAATTTTAACAGACAATATGAACAGAGTCAACAGACAAATAGTGGCTATTGCATGTCTGCTGATTTTCAGGTTATTGCTGTTTTGTTTTCTGCTCTACAAGTTTTCGATAGTCTGGCATAACATGCATATGATGATGTATGTGTAATATTTTTGTATGATTATGTGGGACTTTGTTAGGCAGATTCAAGTGGTGATTTAGTTTCTGGTTCACCCTGGCTATCTTCCACAATCCCAGATGGTTGGATTTGGCAATTTTCTAGTCAAGATGAGGAGATATCCCTTGTTAAACGGCAAAGTGTCTGTGAACTTGAGGGAGACGCCACTGTAGATGGTCTGCTTGGTTTTAATTTTTCACTAGGATTTTATGTACCTTTTCTGCTTGCTTTATGGCTGAATCATACATATTATTTACAGACATCCTCAATCAGCAAGTGAAATTGTATACGTCACTCTCACAAACGCTCTCAGATGTTAAAATGGTTCAGTCTCTGATACCAATTTGGGAGGTTTGTTTCAACCCTGTTCAGTGCTTTGCTATTCATAGGATAATTGTTCTGGCATCTTTATACTGAGCTTTGTTGTAGGAATTTGAGAGGAGCGGAAGGCAAGGAGCAACCGCACCTCCTCCTGTAAAACCACTTCCAGAGGTTGTTATGAAAGCTCTCTCAGATGGGCTTGAGTATGAGAGCAAACTTATGGAACTGGGAAATGATGCTGAATATTCTCTCCCTTCCCTGTTTGAGAACGACAGAGTATTTTCGCAGACAATGCAATCTTCAAATGACCAGACATATGTGGTTGATGTTGGACAGAACAACCCTATGGTTGACACTAATGAGTTAATGACGGTTTTAAATGCTAATGATGTACGTGGAATGTTGTTGTCACAAGATTTACCAAGCAAAGGTGTAGAGGGTGCAGATAATGGTCGTGGAAGAGATCCGTGTCTCCAGCAATTATCCTCTTGTGGATTCCAATCATCTCAGGACATTAGTCCATCAAATACGAAGGTAATTAAGTCTTTCTTTCTTTTTCTTTCTTCCCCTCACCTATAATTTTAACGCCTCTTCTGAAACTCCACTATGAATTATTTTGTCGAGCTAACCAACCAACCAATAGCTCCAGCTTCTCTCCTAATTGCTGCATCATTTTTTGTCTTCAATGTAAGTTATGTTAACGCATGTGAAAAGTTTGAATTGATCAATCCTATTGATTCTCTGAACATTTTTTTTAACATATTGTTCTTGAAGTTTGGTGGTCGTGTATTTTCTGTGAATGGTGATTATGTACTTCCGGTAGAGGTCTGTTTCAGTCTTCTGGAATATTCAACTGTGTATATTGCGTGTGTGTACCTCGTTGGTAACCAGGCGGTTCTGAATTCCTTTTATGAATTCTTATGATTGTTCATTATTCTTTCTCAGGCTGCAGATCAAGAGGCCTTGAGGCTTCTGAAGTGGCTTGCATCTTCTCAAGCAGAAGAAGATATAAATTCTGATGATGAACTTGTTCGTGAGACTATTTTAAGTCCCTTACTGCCTGCAACAACCATGGATAAAGTTCTGGAGAAAGCTGACATGGATTTAGAGTCTGCATCCCAACAAGAGTGTCAGGACATACTTGATTCTGTTGAGGATCCAAATGATGTTGGAGGTAGTAAGGAGAGTATATTGCGGTCTCAGTCAAAAGATCACATTTGTTCTTTCCAAAGTTCATCAACGTTAACGATTCCCCAAGTTGATGGCTCCAGTGATGCTCAAGATATAAATGACCATTCTGGTAAATCATCTACTATGGAGACTAAAGGTGATTGTGAGAAATCACAGCACGAGCGGCTACAACATGATATTGGTTCAAGCCTCACCAGGAAAAGCAAAAGAAAAGGACCTTTATGGAGCTCTTTACCACTCACCTCAACTGAAAAAATTGTGCAACCAGTTCGGGAAACTAGTGGTAGATGTGATGTTGGTAGCTGTTGCAATATTGCAACGAGTGATGCAGACAAAGGCGACTATTGTAAGAGGGCGGAGAGTACAATAGTTGGATGCTCTGTACGGGATCTGATGAGGAGAAAGCGTTCTCACCGAGGTGAGCCTTCTGAATGTGAAACTCCTCCAAAGATTAGTTCCAGGGAAGAACCCAAAGACAATTCATTTTCCCGCACAGGGCGGACAGATGATGGGTATGACTCAAGCCCTTTCTCTGCTTCTTCTTACTCCAAGTCTTTCTTTATTGACGAGTCGACAAATTCACATGAAAAGAGCATGGTTATTGAACCTTCTGAGGTAGTACCTGGTGAGGCTCGTAACTTTTAATTCAATGATTCCTCCTTTCATCTGTAAACTGCTTTTGATGCTTTGTTCTGATGAAGTATCTCATAATGTGGCTGCCTCTAAACTACTGCAGGATCAGGGAACATGATGACTCCTGCACCCCCTTCAGGAATTAGAGGAACTGAAAATTTCCCTCACTTTCTTAATCTTGACAATCAGGTTTCTAATGTTCGACTGGGCGAGGATACTGCCCCATTAGGGGGTGACGGTGATTGCAAGGACACCTGTATAGCTGGGCCTAGCAGTTCAAAGTCAGTTGGTATGGATATCGATGCAACCACAACAGGGACAATTGGTTATAGTTTCTACTTGAAACCTCCAGTGATACAATGGATGGATGAACCAGCTCAAGATGCTTTACCTGCTGCTACCCCTGCTCACTGTTATCCTGCATATGAGAAGTGTGAAGAATCAGGTTACCTTTTTAGCTTTGGGCCTCGTTGGTTATTTAAATTTCTTGTATTTAGGCCATATGTCTGGTGCAATATATTTCCTTTCACTTTAGAGGTTTTAAAGCGCTAGTCTGCATCTGATTGTTGGTGTCCTTTGAGTAGATATGTACCATGAGTCAAAAACTCATTACTACTTATACTGCTGTTTCTCCTCCAAAAATCCCATCAACCTTCTGATGACCGTCTTTGTGCCTGTATAATTTCTGTACCATGCAGTTGAAGACGAGTGCTTGCCGTTTTTTGTGGAAGACTGCCTAGAAGATAGAGAAATTTCAGACACTTGGGGTAGGATAAATGACACTGATATTGGTCAAGAGAGGGTCATGGGTATTCCTACTTACTATCGCAATGATGGTTCACACTTATACATGTTGACACCAGCGATTTCACCCCCATCGAGGGAGAATGTATGTAGGTGGCTGTTGAATGATGATACAGGTATTTATTGAATTAGAGACTTAGTTTCCAATTGACATTTTTCCATTTGCCCATTTGGTTTTAATAATGCTGTATTATTGGAGTCTTCATTTTCAAAGAGTAAACTTGTCTTGGTGGCTCTTAGCAAGATTACACATGAAGGCTCTTTTGGCAATCTTGGTTAGACTTGTGAATGTTTTTCCTTCTAAAGCGTTGCCTTTTCCTTCATCGTTTACAGGGTCCATGCTGGGCCAAGAAAATAAGGAAGACCAGGAAAGCCATGCTACTTCAGTGCAGGCTTCTCATACTGGGATGGCAACGGTTTCTCAAGACGATGGTTATATGATAGAGGCTAAGCAATGTGGTGTTGTTTCGCAAGATATTTCTCAAATATCTGGCCCTGATGCAAAATCAAAACTTACTCCGTTAAGTCAAACTGGATTTAGGGATCCTGCAACTGTTGGGGGTGGCCAGCAGCTGACATTGTTTAGCATTGAGGTGTGTTGGTGATTTCTCCTAAAGTTATTCTCTGGCACTTAAAATGAGCATGTGTTTTAATTCGTAATTCTTTGATGAGTGCACTGTGCATTTCTGCTAAGTTTTCTTGTGGACTGCTCACATGTACTCAGGGGTATATCTAAAAGCTTGAAGTATGGGCCCATATGAAATAAATAACAAGACCATCAGTAACCATTAGTCTGTCAGGTTTAGGCTTTAGAGTGAAATAATGTAGTGTCACTGTCTTCTGCATATGGTTTCGCAATTCCAGAATGAACGAAGTTTGTTATTTACAAGATGAAACATAATTAGCTCAATCCAGTAGTTTAGTTACATGTCTTTGGGGCATTCTATGGCCTGAACTCTAGGGATAGTGAAATTTGCCAACCTCTGTTGGATGATGATGCAGCATAATCTTTGTGATGTCCATGTCTTTTTTCTGTAAGTATCCCATGAGGCGCTGACACCGCTATTTACACCTTGTCCTTGGACACTGCACCATGAGCTTTTCCAAAAAGTTAGGGGACCTTATACGTAATATATGTGTGTGTGTTTGTTTTGTATATATAGATATATGTATGTATGCATATATTTATATATCAGTAATAAAATAAATTGCTAATATGTCAACAAATTAACAACGATACATGCATTTAACACAAACGTGCAACACGTTTACGAGGCAATTACCTTAAAGTCATTCCTCATGTTTTATAAAGCTGTGAATTTGTATTCACTCTGTTTGGAGTTCAAAAGAGTAACACGATGACCCTTGTGAGTCCCCAAGGTTTCCCCAGCGTGTTCCTATGTGTCCTAGCGTATCATATGTTGGTTATATAAAAAGCAAAGTAAAATTATGGAGACTTTTTGTGTCTCCCAAATGTATCCCCTTCATGTCAGGTGCCAAGGTCTTCGAGGGGCATTGGTGCTTCCAGGCCTCCAGGGATAATCTGAGGTGGAAGGTTGACTTCTATTGAGTACTCCATCTGTCCCAAAACAAATGTTACCAAAACTGAATGCGCGGGAATTAAGGAAAAGTAAGATAATATTGATAGTGGAGTAGGTGTTGTGAGTATGAATATTAAAGTAGGAGAGAAGGGGACGTTGCCGCACAGGTTAAGGTGTTGCCGTGTGACCTTGAGGTCACAGGTTCCAGTCCTGGAAGAAGCCTCTTGCATCATGCAGGGTAAGGTTTGCCTACATGTCACCTTTGCGGTGGGGACCCTTCCCCAGAATCTCGCTGTGCGGGGACACTTTGTGCACTGGGATGCCCTTTGCCCTTTTTAGAAAATGGAGTAGAGAATAGTAGGTGGATCGTTGTCGTGAGTATGGCAAGTGAGTCCCATTCAATAAAGTATTATCAAGTTTCCATTATGGGATAGTAACATTTGTTATGGAACACCCACAAGGGAAAGAAGTAACATTTGTTATGGGACGGAGGGAGTATATATATTTGTGCTGCCCATGAGAGGCATGATATGCTATACTTGGCCTCTCTGGAGTCAAAACTCGTGCACACTTTTGGTCACTCTTGGAAGCTATTTTTTTCTAACTTAAAGCTAATATTCATATATTAAAAGCTGGCAGACAATTACATGAGGCCACCATAGTCTGTCTGGCTTGTACATTCTTACTTTCTATATATATAAAAAAAAATCTACTTATGTTGAAGTAATAATAATGAAAGTGATAATAATTTTAAGAATAGTAAATATTGTCTTGCTCTTGAATGTTTGTCTAGTCTATGTGGTATACAAGATAATTATCTCAGTAAATATGCACTTGCTGGTTTTCTGCCTGGTTCTCAATTTCTTCCGTCTAATCCGCCAAAGAACCTTTTCTTTGTGCTTCTACAACCTGTTTCTAGATAAACCAAATTATTGCATCTGGACTTTTTCCAAAATAGGCTATAGGTGTTTGATGCTTTTTGTAGTTTGGGTTATTGTTTAAGCTTCTTTTTATGTATTGAAGCATTGTGTTCTTGACATTTGATTCTAATGCACCATCATTTGTCAGGTTCAAGCAGAATCTAGGGGTGACTTAAGACCCGATCCAAGATTTGATGCCATCAACTTCATAATTCTTGTCCTCCAGGAAGATGATGACTCTATATCTGATACTTATATCCTTTTGCGAAGTGATACTCATCCCGCTGAGAGGTATGTGAGCTTAACTAATCATATATTTGAGATCGATATTAACCAATGCAGTTCTATTTTCTCTTCTTTATTTAAAATAAATGGCACTCCGATATAGGTGACTGGATTGTTTGTCATATATTACAAGTGTTGGTTGCTACAGTGAACATTCTCTTTTTGGCTGTCGTGATTAAATAATTGTATGGCAATAGCATATGTACTATGTAGGCATATGAATTTTAAAAGCAAGAGCTGGACTCTTATTCAGGTTATCCTTGGTGCTAAAACATGTTAAGATGTTACTAGGGAAACATCAGAGGCTCCTTGCATGCAGAGGCTGTAGTCCAGATATTTTATCTGGGCTATACTTGGCAAGATAATATTCCTGAAAGAAAAATATACAAGGATTAAACTAGTTGGTCATAAACACCTTAATTTTCTTACGCTGTTCTTTTCCTCGCCTATTTTTTCCCCATTATATTTGTTATTTTACTAATGGTTATTCACTCTAGTTCTGATTCTGACTTTTTAGTTACAGAAATGTTGATGGCATGAGTGATTGCAAGTTTCTAGTTTCCACAGAAGAAAAGCACCTACTCTCAAACTTTATGAAGATCGTTTGCTCTTTCGATCCAGATATATTAATGGGATGGGATATTCAAGGTGGTTCCCTTGGATTTCTCGCAGAAAGGGGTGCACATCTTGGAATTGGGTTGCTCAATAGTATATCACGTACACCATCTCCAACTACTGCAAATGATAGAGAATCAACTACAAAAGTAAGTGATGACCACTCTGAACCGATAATTTCAGATCCTGTTCTGCACGAAGATGCAGTAATTGATGATGAATGGGGCCGTACTCATGCCAGTGGTGTTCATGTTGGTGGAAGAATTGTTCTTAATGTTTGGCGACTGGTTCGCAGTGAGGTTAAGCTTAATATGTACACTGCTGAAGCTGTAGCAGAAGCTGTCCTGAGACGAAAAATTCCATATATTCATTGGAAGATATTGACAAAGTGGTTCTTAAGTGGTCCTGGAAGAGCAAGACACCGCTGTATTGAGTACTTCTTAGATAGAGCAAAGTTGAATCTTCAGATAATGAATCACCTTGATCTGGTTTGTGATGAAAAATTTGAATTTTCATTTCCACAAATTGCAAATGCCATACGTGCCTTCAAAGTGGGTTTCTGTAGAGAGTTTTCATATTTTTATGATTTAATAAGATGAGTATAAAATTATAACTAAAGCACTAGTTTCTTACTAAAAGTGCCGGTATATAATAGTTTAAGCTAGTCAGCAAAAAATGAAAGCCTAAAACTACAACATGCATTGAGTTAAGTTCCCAAATGTGCAGAACATGTGAGAGAAGGAGAAGGGGGTTGGATTAGAATTCATTTATGTTTTGCATCCAAGTATATATCTTGGTTTTTCCTCAATATGCAATAAGAGCAAGACATTTCCTGCTTAATGTCCCCTTCAGTATGCGTCCAAAGTCCAAACAAAAATAGCTGTTCTTTCATATGATATGCTGTTAATGATGAATGTACTAGCTTCTTAGGGTGAACATTCCCAGGGAGATCCACGTCTTTCCTAAATTTAGTAGATGAATTTGGTTAGGATCTTTCTTCTGATGAGTAGCTATGTAGACTTTCTTATCTTCTTCTGTCGATGCCTAAAGTACAATGTTTGTACCCCTCCTTATCCTTACCTATGTATGCTCAATTCATTTTTATCCTGCGCAACTGGATATGAGGTGCAATAGGGCAGCCTAAAGTCATCTGGTTTGACAATTGCATTGTCACCCCTTCAACTATTCTGAGCAAAACACATAATGTAAACATGTTATTCCCTTTTTTAAAGTTGAACTTAAGTGACACATCAAAGTCATCCAAGGAGGTCTTCTACTACTATTGATGGTCTCCAACAGAAAATTTCTTTTATTTAATTCCATTTCTGGTGGCAGTCTGTAAAATAAAAGTGGTCAGATTGAACCGACTAGGCCATATTATTATTGTTATTGTTATTGTTATTGTTATTGTTATTGTTTATGGAGTTCACATTATAGTATACATCTGTATTTTTATCTAACACCTTGCTATGTGTCTTATGCAGATAAACCGCACATCAGAACTTGCCCGTGTCTTTGGTATTGACTTTTTTTCCGTTCTCTCTCGAGGTTCACAGTACCGCGTTGAGTCTATGCTGCTGAGGTTGGCACATACACAAAACTATCTTGCTATTTCCCCTGGAAGCCAACAGGTATTAACTCACTGCCCTCATTGCTTTTGTAGCTCTCGAGTTTGTTTTTTCTTGATGGCATCAAAATTTAGAAACATATTTTCTCTCTATTGCTTGTCTTTGTTGACTGTTCACTTACTGACTAGGTTTACTTCAACTAGGTTGCTTCTCAACCTGCAATGGAGTGTATACCTCTTGTGATGGAGCCAGAATCTGGTTTCTATGCAGATCCAGTTATTGTTTTGGATTTTCAGTCTCTTTATCCATCAATGATAATAGCATACAACCTTTGCTTTTCTACCTGTCTGGGCAAAGTCGCACCATCAAAGCCAAATACTCTTGGTGTTAGTTCATACTCACCGGATTTAAATGTATTGCGGGATATGAAGCATGAAATATTACTCACTCCAAATGGCGTAATGTATGTGCCTTCAAAGGTAATGCTCACAATTCAAAACTCTTGCCTCCTTACATAATGACCCTGTCACTAATTTTTTCTTGATTTTAATCCTTTTTATTTCTTTATCTTATCTATGCCATATATGAAGGGAGAGGGGGCAATTGATCTCTTGAACTCTTATGTCCCCTCTCTGTATTTTACCCCTTAAAAACCACCACATCACTAACTTCTCTCTGTAACATACAAATTCTTTTATACAACTAAGTTTCACAATTAACATACTTATTGAAGAGAATAATCAATAAAAAATTCAAATCTTGACTGCTAAAAATATGTGGACTTGCACATGCATTGTATGTGACACAATCGCTTGTACACCATTATCAACAAACGGTAGGGTAGTTGTAGTTGTTAAAGGAAATTATTGCATATCATCATGGGCTCGACATGTTTGAGATCTCCCCCCGAATACTATTAATGAATAAACTGAGATAGAAGTAGTAGTTCCTGCTGTTTTCTCGGTCTTCTGACACTGATGTACCGAATATAACCTGTATACACGTCTAATTTTTTATTTAAGCATATAGAATACATTTCTTCTTCTAAGATAGAATTTCCACTATCTTTAAGGCATGAATCACATTGTTCATTTGTATTTTGCTTGTAATCCAGGTTCGTGAAGGTGTGCTACCTCGTTTACTTGATGAAATACTATCAACTAGAATTATGGTAAAACAGGCTATGAAGAAGTTATCTCCCTCGCAGCAAGTCCTCCAGCGGGTACTCCCTCACTTCAACCTAAACTCAAACTGAATGCTTGTGTTGCATAATTATGTGCACCCACTAATCTAATGGTAGACTAATACGGAGCTCACTTAAATTTCAGTTCACCAGTCACTATTCATGATACTTTTTACAGAGTATTATCCACATAGTTCACACTTGGTATCATGATTCTTGTTTGTGTGGGGATTTTTGTTTGTAATTTCTGCTGTTGTTGAAGGATCCTAATTATAATCAAGTATTATAAAGTAGCAGTTTTTCCTGACACTAGAAAAAACTTGTTTAATGGCTTTTAAAATGTCAGTTTTGCTATTAAAACTGTCCGTTTTACAAAAATTCTCAGATTTACTAAGATACTACTCCCTCCGTCCCAAAACACCTTGAACACTTTTGAGGATGCACGGGAATTAAGGAGTGAGTATATATAATCAAAGGTATTGTGAGTGGGAAAAAGGTTGTGAGTATGATAAGTTGAGTGGGATTTACAAATGGGGCCCAAAATTAAGTGTGTGAGTATGACAAGTGGGGTAGAGAGAATAGAAAAAAATAAATTTTGAACATTTTAGGAAAGGGGACTTACCAACGGGACACCCAAAAAGGAAATAAGTGCAAGGTGTTTTGGGACGGAGGGAGTATCATGCAAATACAGAAGTTTTAACTGATGGACTGAAAATGATTTTGGTATTTCTTAAAACAAGGATCGAGCGCTGCAATGATCTTGAGTGATATAGGAGATTGGTTGGCAAATTGAATATCGGGACATATTGTCTCGAGTACAAGCTGGTGTTTAGGTCAAGTAAAGATTTTATTTATTTGTTTTTTTGTTGGGGGAAAGGGGGGTGGGGGGTCTGGTGATGGGTGTTGCTATGCAGCTCAATATCACTATATTCTGTTGGCATGCTCTTCGAGACTTCTAAGTAGACTGTTCATATATAGATGTGTTTGAATTGTTGAATTGCTTACCAACCTTCAATCTCCTTGTTTCAGTTATTTAATGCAAGGCAGCTTGCACTGAAGCTAATCGCAAATGTTACTTACGGCTATACAGCTGCTGGATTTAGTGGTCGAATGCCTTGCGCTGAGCTTGCAGATAGCATTGTTCAGTGTGGCCGCAGGACACTGGAAAATGCTATTTCCTTGGTGAACTCACATGATGAGTGGAGAGCTAAAGTTATATATGGTGATACTGATAGGTATGATGTTTTGTCTTATGCTTAATTTTGAACAAGTTCTAGAAATTCTGATGTATATTATATACTCCCTCGGTCTCAGCTCTCAATGTGTTCGCTCTCCCTTTGGGGTGGGGGGGGGGGGGGGAGGTTATCATTGATAAATCCCACTTCCTAAGATGGACAAATTTTATTGTTATTATATTTACCTTAACCTACTTGTCATACTCGCACACTTAAATTGTGGGTCCCACTTGCAAATCCTATCCTAATATCATACTCACAACCTCAATTCACTCACAATACTTTTGAATATATTTATATATTCACTCCTTAATTCCCATGTCCATTAGTAAGTATGCGCATTGAGCTTTCCTCTCACAATACTTAATATATTTATATATTCACTCCTTGATTCTCCTTAAAGAAATGTGAAGCTACATTTTTTTCTCCTGCAGCATGTTTGTCCTCCTCCCAGGACGTTCTGTGAGTGAAGCCTTCCAAATTGGAAACGAGATTGCTTCTGCAGTAACCGCAATGAATCCAGTTCCAGTCACGTTAAAGATGGAGAAGGTTTACCATCCATGCTTCCTCTTAACCAAAAAGCGATATGTGGGTTACAGTTACGAGAATCCTTCTCAAGTCAAGCCTATCTTTGATGCTAAAGGTATTGAAACAATACGGAGAGATACGTGTGAAGCCGTATCCAAGACTATGGAGCAGTCATTGAGACTTTTTTTTGAACATCAGAATATTAATATGGTGAGCCAGCTAATGCAATTGTTGAAAAGACCAAACATAATAAAATACTCCCTCCGTCCCGGAAAGATGTTCAAACTTTTTTGTTGTTTGTTTGAATGAACTTTGAGCTATAATTATAGGTTGCTTTAATTATCATAACTAAAAATTAAAAATTGCTAATTGTTGACAGTATTTATTTATAGTGGTGTATCAGTAACAAATTTTACATTTTCATTAGGATAATTAAATTATCCTATAATTATTTCTCAAAGTTCATTCAGACAGACAACAAAAAAAGTGGGAACATCATTCCGGGACAAGACTAGTAATTTTTTGTGTAGTTATGTGTGATCTAAAGTATCATACTAAGAGTATATCAATGGATGTATGGCATTTACTTAAAGTTAAAATGCTAAACTTCTCTTTATATATCCGTGATTCTTGTATTTAGCATTTGGAGAAAGGCTCAGATGACTGATTTTTTCTGCTTCTACAGGTTAAAACATACTTGCTGCGTCAATGGACACGTATTTTATCTGGTAGGGTCTCTCTTCCTGATTTTATTTTCGCAAAGGAAGTTCGTTTAGGTACATATAGTACAAGGGTTTCTTCCATCCCTCCAGCAGCAATAGTGGCCACTAAAGCAATGAGAGCCGATCCCAGAGCAGAGCCTCGGTATGCGGAGCGGATACCTTATGTTGTAGTGCATGGTGAACCTGGGGCCCGCCTAGTTGACATGGTCGTTGATCCGTTGGAGCTTTTATCACTTGATTCACCTTTTAGATTAAATGACTTATATTATATCAATAAACAAATAATCCCAGCTCTGCAGCGGGTATTTGGACTTGTTGGAGCTGATTTGAAGCAGTGGTTTTTGGACATGCCCCGCCCGGTTCGTGAAGCTGTTGGTAAACGGAAATCTTCTTCTAATAATTCACACCGAACGAGGATTGACTTTTACTACCTCTCGAAACATTGTATCTTGTGTGGGGAGTTGGTCCAGGCATCAGCACAGATATGTGATAGATGTTCAAAGAATGAAGCTGCTGTTACAATAGTTGTGACAGGAAGAACTTCAAAGTTGGAAAGAGAAATGCAACACCTTGCAGCTGTAAGTACTAAAAGTAGGGTTCCGAGTTTTACTACTATTTTTCTGACAAGTCAGAACCTCTTCTCTGATCTTTTTGCTAGAGTTCCATAAGTCCAGGGGTGGATCCACCCTTACAATTGTGGGTGCATATGCACAAAACTTCCCAAATTTAATAGGAAAAAAGTTTTTTTTTTTTTCTTTCTAAATTTATGCTCCCTCCGTCCCATAACATTGTGCACAAAATGGGGTGTGCACGGGAATTAAGAGGAGAATAGTAGTGGGTAGTTGTTGTGAGGGTGAAAAGTGAGGAAGGAGAGAGAAAGTGGGGTAGGGAATAGTAGTGGATAGTTGTTGTGAGTATGACAAGTAGGTCCCATTGAATAAAGAAATATATAAATTTCCATTTGAAGAAAGTGTGACTTATCAATGGGAAGCCCAAAAGGGAAGTTTGTGCACATTGTTATGGGACGGAGGGAGTAGTATACACCTTTTTAAAATATATATGCACAGAGTGTAGCCATTAGCCAAGTAATGTGCTAGCTCAGTGGTTTGAAGTGTACTACCTCTGTCCCAAAATGAATGTCCGATATTTTTTTTCTTCAGATTTGCTCTGTTTGAATTTTTTTTGGACATTCATTTTGGGACAAAGTAAGTTTTTTAACCTTTTGGTAATGGTTTCGAGTCCCATTGTTTACTTTTTTTTTGGTAGTGTAATTTGAGCACCCGCTTTAAATATCTCATGGATCCGCCAGTGTACCTGAATTCACATATGCTGTGCTTGGTTAAACTCGTAATCTCTTGTTAAATATTCTGCATTGGATTTCCCAATTGCTGATAAAGATTAGGAATTTATTAGGTTATGTGAATCAATATATTTTTTGTGTTTCAGATATGCCGTCACTGTGGAGGTGGGGATTGGGTGATAGAAGGTGGAGTGAAGTGCACATCACTTGCATGTTCCGTCTTCTATGAAAGGCGGAAAGTTCAGAAAGAGCTGCAATCTCTTTCTTCAATCGCTACAGATTCAGGTTTCTATCCAAAGTGTATGGTGGAGTGGTTTTAAATACTCATCAGCTACCCCGTTACGCTAGGTTCGTGGGAAATCTTATACATGTCCCTTGTACCATATTGTCCGTCTCTCTCTGACACGCACACACACACACATGCAGTACATTGTTCAACTCTGATACTATGTCCAAAAGACCTCAGTCATCTGGGAATATGTAAATGTTGTGTACATTGTCCAACCTGATACAATGTTCAAAAGACCTCAGTCATCTGGGGATATGTAAATGATGTAATGTACTCCCTCCGTCCGTCCCAAACTAATCGCCATTTATTTTTGTTTTGGGCGTCCCATACTAATTGCCACTTACCTAAAATGTTCAATGTTCTCTCTTTTACCAACTCACAACACTTACTTTTCCAACATATTTTCTTAATACCCGTGCATTTACATTTAGTAGCAATTAGTTTAAGACGGAGATACGATATGTTCTATACTTCAAAATATGTAAAATGTTTAATTTACTTTTATTGCTTATTAGAAGGAATTATTTATAATACTGAGAAATTTATATTTCAGTTACTTTTATTAGTATGAATAAGAGTAGTTATGTTAAAAGACCAAGAAAGTTAAATATATGTATTTTAATAGTATAATTAAAAATAATTGTTTAGTAATACAAAAATATTAAAAGTTTACTTTTATTAGGATGATTAAAATATATTTTTGAAAAAAAAAAAGCAAAAAGAGTAAATAAATAAAAGTTAAAAGGAATCTGAAGGGCAATTATGTCCAGATATTGATTAAATCTAAAAAGAGTCGTTCTTGTGAAAAACGCGTTTTACACTAGCCTTAGTGTAAAATGTGTTTTCCACATAGAATGGTTCTTGGGCAGGCACTTTTCGATACTGTATGAGGCATTTTTCAATATTTTTATAGCAGACACTTTTTTTTACCCTAAAGCAGGCACTTTTTTGGGGACTTTCACAGCAGGCACTTTTTTTACCTTAGAGTAAGCACTTTTTTTGGCACTTGTAAAAAAAACAAAAAAAACTCAGCAGGCATGTTTTAAAATTCAAGCAGGCACTTCTAATATTCAGCAGACATTTTTATAGAATTTTTTCTCAAAAATTCCCTTTTAAATAAGAATTCCCAAAATACCAACCCTCCCAAACTATTTGCCAAAATGTCCATTTTTTTGAAACTCGCTACTACTGATAGCGAATTTAATTTTTTTCCCGTGAAACTCGCTACTAGTGATAGCGAGTTTAATTTTTTTTTCAATAATTTTGCCAATTTTTTTTTCTTCAGAAATCGCTGAAAATTATTTTAATTTTCATTGAACTCGCTACTACTAATAGCGAGTTTGACCATGGTTGACTAAACTCGCTTTTTGCCATTAGCGGGTGGCAAAACTGTAAATGTTTTAAGTTTGGAACTCACTTCTGTTAATAGCGAGTTCAAGCGAAAATTAAAACCCTCCCTCGCGCTTCGACAGATTCATTTGAAAGAGGGAAAAGAGAGCTCGGTCGGACAGAGAGAAAGAGAAGAAGAAAGGAGAGAAAACTCCATTGTTCGTTCAAATCGACCGTGGAGGAATTGATTGTCAAACTAATAAGTAAGTATTTCATTTTTATTGCTCTAGTTTGTTACAATTTTTACATTTGTGGTGTAAAATTTGAGAAATGTCTTGTAGTATATCAAAAATTGATGTATTAGGGTTTCTTTGACAAAAAATGGATTTGATGGATTTGCATTGTTGCACAACATTTGTGATGTACATTTTGACAAATTCAAGTGTATATCAAAGAAATGTATATCATTTTTTTTTGGATTTGCATTGTTATATACTCTCTCCGTCCCAAAATGTGTACATATTTGTTAGAAATAATAGAGAGAATCAGATGGACAATGTTGTTAACAAATGTATTTGTTGTTATAGTTTATTTATTGTGTTATTTTGAAATAAATTTGGGTGTACATATAACTCTTGTTGTTTTGTTCAAACAGATGGCTAATATCGTTGATCCTGGCCCTATTGAGGATACCGTTTTGACTGCACATTACAATCACCGAGCTCGATACATTTGGGAAGGACTGCCGGTGCGGAGATTGACATTTAGACACGGTCCGGGTCTGCCACCGAGGTTGGCTCCTGTTATATTGGAGAGATTAACATCGACTGGGTTCGTGGGGGTCCACCATATAGGGAGGTTGCAGTATGACTATGGTTTGCTTTAGGCACTGGTCGAGCGATGGCGTCCTGAAACTCATACGTTTCATTTTCCAGTCGGTGAGATGACTGTCACTTTAGAGGATATTGGCATGCTTTCCGGATTGCCGATAGATGAGGAGCCTGTGACTGATGCTGACTATCAGCCGCTTCCAAATTGGAAGGCATGTTGTCAGGAGCTTTTAGGTGCTGTCCCACCTGATGGAGAGATTGAGGGGAGTAGTCTAAAGCTTACGTGGATTCTGACCCACTTTCATAAGTTTGAGACGCTCGCGGATGAGTCACCACAGGACATTGTTGATAGGTACACGCGTGCATACATTTTGTTATGCCTCGGGTCTGTTGTGATGCCAGATCGTACAAACAGTAAGGTAAAGCTGTATTGTCTACCACTGCTTAGAGATATAGATAAGATATCGGTGTATAGTTGGGGCAGTGCCGCGTTGGCATTCTTATATCGAGAGATGTGTGGTGCGACTTCCCCCACTACGAGCCAGTGCGGTGGATTTCTTACTGTTTTGCAGGTATGGTTATCTCATTTTAATGTGCATTATGATGTTAGTTTTGATTTTAGTACATAAACTGTTTTGGATAGTATTTGATGCTTAATTTATGCATATAGATTTGGGCATGGGATAGGTTGCTTTGTACGCAGCCGAAATCTTTTAGGCCAAATGAGGATCGTCATACCGGGTTGCAATTGG
Source organism: Campanula takesimana (assembly GCA_026119855.1). Taxonomy (NCBI): domain Eukaryota; kingdom Viridiplantae; phylum Streptophyta; class Magnoliopsida; order Asterales; family Campanulaceae; genus Campanula; species Campanula takesimana. The sequence continues at coordinate 2,040,169 of JAOWBW010000083.1, forward strand.
GGTGCAGGTATACTTATATAATGATTAATTTGGTAGTTAAAATGTATATTTCCAACAATTTGCTTATACTTGGTGTTTTTAATAAATTTCAGGTGGGTCGGGCCGAAATCCCATAAGTTTGTCACTCCACATAACCTCATTAGCTATAGAGATCAGCTGGCTATGATCATAGACCGCAGAGTCATTATGTGTCCATACAAGAATAGAGCTCAGCACGCTCCAGCTTATTGTCGTCAGGGTCAGGATGTCTGGAGGTCGAGGGTGCCTTTGATATGTTTCGAGAGGGTAGAGTGGCACTTCCCAGATCGTGTGTTGAGACAGTTTTGTATGCAGCAGACAGTTCCCGACCCTTGTGACACTGACGTGGAGTTGCACAAGGTTGATCGCCGATGCAATTCACTTGTCGTTTGGAGTCAACGCCACCAGAAGTCTATAGGATTATGGAGTGCCCAGCGGGATTATGTGGTAGAGGGGGTTCGTGGTGTTGAGCATATGGATTACACTCATCCATATTACATTTGGTTCAGGAAGATAACGTGCCTATTTGTCCAGAACCCGTGCCATATCCAGCCGGTTGGATATCAGTCGTCTGCCCCTTTCTTAGAGGGATTGGTAAGCATTTTCAGTCGCCTGAAGTAAGTTCCTGTGTATTGTTGGGCATATTAAACTTCTGATTTCAGCGGAGGTCTGAGATTTGTTTTCCTTGTATTTAGGTTATGGAGATCTGTTATCAAATTAGGTGGATATGATCGGGTATGTATCTACCTCTTTCGCTTCCTTACTATTTTCATACCTCTCACGTGTCTTAAGCTATCAAGTGATCATATTCCTGTTAACCTTATTCGATTTAGTAGGAATCTAGCGAAATCTGAAATATTATTTGAAGTTGATGGTGACTAGTGTTTCAGGATTTTTTTTTTACAAGTTCAATGAGAAGGAAGCAACCATAGGGGATGTATCTATAGAGGTGTTGAATGCTTAAATATATGAAAAATAAATATCCTACTCCGATCTTGGTTGAAAAAGAGTCTTAAAGTGGACATTCTTTTGGAAGGTATTAAAGTGTAGTTTCTGATTCACAGGTAAAATGTCATACCTACAATATCGATTTTAGTTCAAAAAGTATCAATCGAGTTAGAATAAACGTAATGTAAATATACTTGCAAACTCATTCTATTGATTTATCACTGATAATTAGCTTCTGTAGTGAAGATAATTGGTGTTATAAATTTAAAGTCTGTTGCAAAAATAACAATGTTCGTCATTCTGAGCATTTCTGTGTTTTTTTTTTTCACTCTTGTTATAAATTTAACAGTAATGTCAAACTCGTATTTGTCTAGGTTTTTTTGTAAGCGCCTTCTTGCAAAGAGGCTTTGCAGTTCATTAACTTGGTTACTTGATTTAGCTTGTTTCTGCATGGAAAGTAGAGGGGCTGTGTATGAAGTATTTGACCAAGCTGAAGATGAACTGGAAGGAGGAGTTGGGAATTGCCATGCCTTCACTTAGGTACATGGATAGAATGAGAACTTGGTATTTATGGATAGAATGAGAACTTGGTGGAAGTTGCAATATCATTGTGTGATATGGCAAGTGCATCCTTTTCAAGTGTTTGCAAATTGTTACTCCCTCCGTCCCAAAATAAATGTCATACTTTCCATTACGGATAGAAAGAGTAATATTTTATCTTGAGATGTTGTATTTTTTTTTTATTTTTTTTTTTAATGTTGGGATTGCTGGTGTTGTTGCTGGTTTTTTTTTTCTTTGCAGGTGGGTAATCTGTAGAAGCAGCAAGGTGGGAATTTCAGGTTCACTAAACTCGCCACAGGTAGTGGCGAGTTTCACTAAACTCGCTTCTACCAGTGGCGAGTTTAGTGAAACTGAAATTCCCCAACAGTTTCTTCTCTACTGGACTGTTTCTGTAAAAATAAAAAATAAAAAATGCACCTATAAAAAAAAAACTGCAAATCTAATAAATCAAACTCAACTAAAAGCAAATTCATTAAAGTCAAATAAAATAGTACATCGAGGTCAGAACGAAGTTCAAAGAAAATATTACATCCTAGTCAAATAGAACGAAGTTCAAAGAAAATATTACATCCAACTCAAATAGAAATGACATGAAATCTCTATGCCCTATTATTTGGACATCTAAGATGATTGTGGCCTTCTTGCTTGCATGTTGAACACTGAGTCTTTCGTTTATCTGATTGAAAGTCCATCGTGTTTCGAAATCGTCTAGATTTGGGCCGTCCGGACTTTGCAGCACGTTTGAGGTTGGGATTAGATAGAAAAATTGGCACCAACTCATCCACATTCCAATAGTCCTCATGAGGTAGTGGTTCAAATGTTCCCTTCCATGTCATGTAGTATTCCAAAAGAGTGTAAAATAGATCAACAAAAGAACGACCGTCCATATGTTGAGCTTGGCAACATGCAAGAAGATGCGAACAAGGCATGTGATATGCAACCCATTTACCACATGTGCAAGTGCGATCATTAAACCAGACAATTTGGATATTTCCACCTTTTTCACCACGACGTGCGGTTGTCACTTGATACACCCCCATTTCATGAGTGTTGAACCTTCTAACAAAATGTTTTGTTACCTTCTCGATGTTCTTCCTGTATCGATAGTGAATCTTTTGGCTGAATTGTTGCATGGGATTGATGCTTGGGTTATCAGGATTACCTCCTAAAGCATTCAGTGAAAACCCATGTCGAACCTGAAAGTATTCCACACAACGGTAAAATGCAGTCTCAACAATTGCTGTTATTGGCATCCCACAGGCTCCTTTCATGACACCATTAAAAACCTCAGACATGTTAGTAGTCATAATGCCATATCTTAACCACCATCATGAGCCAATGTCCACTTTCTGGCATCTAAATTAGCGAACCATGCAATTGCCTCAGGCTTAATTAAACGGATAGTCTCCAAGGTATTCTTTAATTTCCTATCTTGACTTGATTTACCAGCTTTCCAAAATAAATACTTCAAATCAGACCCGCTGTGCTTGTCGAAGAAGTTTGCTCGCATATGCCTCAAGCAATATCGATGATGCACATTTGGCCACCAAGTATCTTCTGATATAGTCTTAAGAATGCCCCAATGATGGTCAGATATCAAGCATACCTCAGGACTCTTGATGATATGTTTGCAAACAAGATATAAGAACCAACGCCAGTTCCGATGGTCCTCTTGTGCAACGACAGCAAATGCGAGAGGAAGTATATTGTCTTGGGCGTCAACACCCATTGCAATCAGTATCACTCCTCTATATCTAACGTGTAGGAATGTACCATCAACTGAAATGACAGGCCGACAATGAGAGAAAGCTTCAATACAAGGCCCAAATGCCCAAAAAACACGTTCAAAATAGAGATCGACACCAGGAGGAATTGTATGACCAGGAAGTTCTCTATACTCAACAATTGTTCCTCGGTTGTATTTTTGAATGGCTGCTAGGACGCGGGGTAACCTTTTATAAGATTCTTCCCAATCTCCAAATACTTCTGCTATACCCTTCTGTTTTCCAGACCATGCCTTCTTATAGGTAATTGTCTTGTCATACATTTCATTTATATGTGCAATAATAACCCCAATCTTCACATCTGGATCCTTCTTAATAGAACTTACTACTTGCCAACCAATGAACTTTGCATCTAGGTTAGTGTGATCTTGACTTTCTACAGAATACAAGCAGCAATGAGGACTCTTTTATTGGGTCACTTGCCAATACCCAAGCTTCTTCCGACTCACACGAACATAAAAATTGCATGGAAAATCTTTCAGTAGACATTCTATTACCCAGGAATGAGGTGTGCTCTTTTTTACCTTGAACCGCTGGTTGGAATTAATGTGGTACTTCTTCATCTCAAATTGCGCCTCACTCTTGGTAGAAAAGCGCACACCTTTAGCAATTTCATCTTTATTAGGATCCCAAATTGGAAAACTCGTTTGAGTTTGAAAATCAATCAAGCCTTCTTCTTCTCGAGCAAGATCACCAATATCACTGTAAAAAGCATAATCTCCTCTCTCATACATCCGATTTTCCGGCAGTTCATAACGAACCAAATTTGTTTCCACATCATTATCAATCGGGCCATCATTACCCTCCCCCAAATCTTCATCAGAATCACTACTAAACTCTTCATATCCATCATCAACATCATCTAGTTCTGCATCTACATCTGTTTCTTCCTCTTCTTCATAATCTTCATCATATTCTGAATTCTCATCTTTAACTTGATCATTTGTGCATGCCCCAATATCATAATTCGATGTTTGGGTTGATAGAAGGGTTTGGGTACTTGGACCAATGCCTGCATCTCGATTGGAACTCGGTGAATTTCCATAAAAAAATGTCTGCACTATGTGCTTCAACCTCTTCATAACGTCGATTTTCAATCAATTTCGTGACCACATACAACTGCAAGTTACTCAACCCACCAAATTTAACAGAAACATCGAACATTATATCCATAACTGCATCATCTTTAATACAAAATGGAAAATACTCACCAATCCCGCTATCGAATGAATGGGGATATCTACAAATAACTTCCAACTCATATTGTGTCCGATCTACATCCATCAATCTATATAATTCATCAATCAATTGATTGTATCTGTTGGAATAGAGATAGAGATCCCTCAAAGAAACAAAGAGAAGAAAATCTGGAGCAGAATTCCAGGCGGGCGCCTGGTATTGACCAGGCGGGCGCCCGGTTTGGACAGAAGGTCTGGTTCCCGGAATTGGCATGTAAGCGGGTGCCTGGTCCCCTACAAGCGGGCGCTTGGAATGCCGAGAAAGTGCAGATTTTCAGGATTTCTCTTATGTTTAGGTTTAGGTCTTATTCTTGGTTTACTATATAAACAATGTTCCGCCCCCATACTCATTGTAACTCAGATTTAACATATTATAGTGCAAGATCCTGGCTTGGTAGTGCCCCCAGACGTAGTCAAACATATTGACGAACTGGGTAAACAATTTCTGTGTCTTTTCTTGCTTTGATTTCTTGTGCTTTGTTTGTGTGCCTTTTATTGTTCTTGTGGGTTTGCTTGGGTAGTGGAGGGCCATATCCACAACAACTGGTATCAGAGCCATGGTTCGAATGGGCCCGACCGGGTGGACCGTGTGTGTGCTTTATATGGTGGGGTTCCCCTTGTGCGACATAGCGAATCGAGTCTTGCAATCGAGGGCGATGGTGTTTCGTGGGAGGTTGGTACAATCGAGGGCGGTGGTGTTCCGCGGGCGGTTGGTGCAATCGAGGGCGATGGTGTTTCGCGGGCGGTTGGTACAAGCTTTCGCCGATATGGGCCAGAGGAAACACTGCGGGCATAGCGGTGTGGTCCTTGGTTTGAGGGGAGGATTGTTGGGGTGCAACCCAAAGTCCCACATCGGCAATTAAGGAAACAATTGCAAGGTATATAAGAGCACCCACCCACTTCATTAGTATGAGGCCTTTTGGGAGTTGACCCAAAAACAAATCCGTGCGGGCTAGGCCCAAAGCGGACAATATCATACTAATGTGGGAAAGTGGTGGTGGTGGTCGCGGTCCCAACAACTGATAAACCAATCTTACGATTAAACCCTGATCTCCAACCAGAGCTCTTGATACCAGTTGTTGTCAAGCAACCAAGAATGGGCAAGGACAAACAGGCGGTTGAGAAATTTGATGGTTCTGACTACGGATTTTGGAGGATGCAAATAGAGGATCTCTTGTACAACAAAGATCTCTATAAGCCTCTAAAGGGTGTCAAACCGGAAGGAGAAAAGCAAGAAGATTGGGATCTCATGGATCGGAAGGCCCTAGGGGTGGTCAGATCCACTTTGTCAAAGTGGATCACGAAGACTACCAAGAAGGCGAAGACCACCAAAGAGCTATTGGATTATCTTACTGAGAGATTTGAAACTCCATCTGCTGCAAACAAGGTTGATTTGATACGCAAGATGGGTAGTCTCAAGATGCAAGAGGGAGGATCCTTGGCTAAACACATCGATGAGTTTATGGATGTTATAGACTCATTGACTGCGTTGGAGATTACGTTTGATGATGAGGTTCATGCGTGCTTGTTGCTAGCGTCTTTACCAGGAAGTTGGAGCGGGACGGTGACAGCGATCAATGCTTCAGCAGGTAAAAACAAATTGAAGTATGATGATGTTAAAGACTTTCTCTTGGGCGAGGAAAATCACATGAAGAGGTTGGGGACATCGACTGCTTCAGGATCGGCCTTAGCTACTACTAGCAGGGGAAGGCCGGGTACTAGCAAACAAGGGAGAACTGAATCTAGGGATAACGTGGTGGGTGGTAAGGGCAAGGCCGTGGAGATCAGAGATAAACCAAGGGTTGCGAAATGATCGGTGCAGTGTTATCATTGCAAGGAGTTAGGACACTACAAGAAGGATTGTCCCAATCGTGGGGGCAATTCGGTGAATATGACAGTCGAAGGTGATGATGTACTGGTTCTGAGTATTAGTAGTGCACTAGAATCATGGGTTCTGGATTCGGGGGCATCATTCCACTCTTGCGGGCATGCAGAAGAGATGGAAAATTATACTTCCGGTGATTTCGGTAAGGTCTATCTGGCGGATGGCGAGCCTTTGGAAATCAAGGGGAAGGGGGATGTCAGAATAGGAGCATCGGACGGGAAGGTCTTACATCTGAACGGGGTCAGGCACATTCCGGGTTTGAAAAAAAACCTATTATCAGTTGGGCAGTTGGACGAAGAAGGTTACAAGGTAACATTCGGCTGCAGGAACTGGGTTATTACCAAGGAGGATCGTGAGATCGCTCGGGGTGATAAGGAGGGGACATTGTATTTGGCGAATAACAAAAAGGATAGTATCGCGGTGGCGTCAGCCAAGGGTGATACAGATTTGTGGCACTGTCGATTGGGTCACATGAGTGAGAAGGGGATGAAAGTACTTTGCTCAAAGGGAAGACTACCGGGTTTGAAGACAGTCGACGTGGGGATCTGCGAAGATTGTGTGTTTGGCGAACAGGCAGGGAGTAATTTCTCGAGGATAGGTAGGGCTTTGAGGGAAGCAAAGTTGGATTTGGTCCATACGGATTTGTGGGGGCCGGCCCCGGTAACTTCTCTGGGTGGTGCGTCATATTACATATCGTTCATTGATGATTCGACAAGGAAAGTCTGGGTTTATTTCTTGAAACACAAAGATGAGGCATTCGAGGTGTTTAAGAAATGGAAGGCTTTGGTGGAGAATCAGACGGGACTTAAGCTTAAGTGCTTGAGGTCAGATAACGGAGGGGAGTATGAGCTCGGGGAGTTCAAGGAATATTGTGCAGCGAATGGCATTCGCATGGAGAAGACTCCAAAGGGCACACCACAACACAACGGGGTTGCAGAGAGGATGAACAGGACTTTGAACGAGCGGGATAGAAGTATGAGGTTGAAGTATGGACTTCCGAAGACGTTCTGGGCATATGCGATTGACACAGCTGCTTTCTTGATCAATAGGGGACCATCGGTACCATTGGGGAATGAAATTCCAGAGGAAGCATGGAGTGGCAAGCAGGTAAATCTGTCATTTCTTCGCATATTTGGCTGCGTTTCATATGTTCATATTGACTCTGTTGATAGAACTAAGTTAGATGCAAAATCTGTAAAATGTACGTTTATTGGGTATGGTGGGGATGACTTCGGGTATAAGTTTTGGGATGACCAAAACCATAAAATTATTCGTAGTCGAGATGTGGTATTCAATGAACAGGTATTGTACAAGGACAGAAAGGGGGCATCTGATGATATTAGTTTGGAACCGGAGGTTGTAGAGGTGGATATTCCAGACTCGGGTGGGAGCAGGACGGTTCATGATGACCATGGTCAGGGGGTCACTGAAGATGAACCACATACTCCGGAACCGGATATTCCGCTGCGTAGATCCAGCAGGTTGCGTGGATCACCTGATAGGTATACTCCTTCAAATTACTATTTGTTGCTGACAGATAGTGGCGAGCCGGAATGTTATGCGGAGGCTGTTCGTAGTGCACTTTGTGATAAGTAGAAAGCTGCGATGGATGATGAGATGGACTCATTGAAAGCCAACAAAACTTGGGAGTTGATTAGACTGCCAAAGGGGAAGAAGGCATTGCATAACAAGTGGGTTTACCGGATCAAGGAGGAAGCAAACGGCAGTAAGCGTTACAAGGCAAGGTTGGTTGTAAAGGGCTTTCAGCAAAAGTATGGTATTGACTACACCGAGGTATTCACTCCTGTTGTGAAGATGACCACTATCAGAATGGTTCTGGGGCTAGTAGTGGCGGATAACTTGTTGCTGGATCAAATGGATGTAAAGACGGCCTTTCTTTATGGGGATTTGGAGGAAGAAATTTACATGGTACAACCAGAGGGATATTTGTCTAAGGGTAACGAGGAACTGGTTTGCAGGTTGACTAAGAGCTTGTATGGCCTTAAACAAGCTCCTAGGCAGTGGTACAGGAAGTTCGATGGATTCGTGCACGATATCGATTTTATCAGATGTGAGGCGGATCATTGTTGCTACTTCAAGAACACGGACAATGGGTATATAATCTTGCTGTTATATGTGGATGACATGCTAATAGCGGGCTCTAGTAGTAGAGAGGTAAACAGATTGAAGGCTCAGTTGTAAGAACGGTTCGAGATGAAGGATTTGGGGGAGGCCAGAAAAATCTTGGGCATGCGGATTGACCGGAATAGGGAGTTGGGTAAGTTGGTTCTTTCACAAGCAGAATACGTTGAGAAAGTCTTAACAAGGTTTTGCATGGAAGAGGCGAAGCCAACAGGGACACCATTGGGTATGAATTTCAAGCTATCCGAGAAGGACTCACCTAAGGGCAAGGAGGAGCGTGACAAGATGGAGAGGACTCCATATGCTTCGGCAGTGGGGAGTCTAATGTATGCAATGGTGTGTACAAGGCCGGACATTGCACATGCGGTGGGAGTAGTCAGCCGGTACATGGGAAATCCAGGGAAGCAACATTGGGAAGCGGTTAAATGGATCCTGCGTTACTTAAATGGTACTGCTGCTAAGGCTCTATGTTTCTCAAGCAAGGAGGTCGTGTTAGCGGGTTATGTGGATGCGGATTTGACATCAAGTGATCTGGACAAGAGGAGGAGTACCACGGGTTATGTTTTCACATTGGGTGGTACGGCTATCTCCTGGGCTTCGAAATTGCAAAAGATCGTGGCTCAGTCGACTGCAGAAGCAGAATATGTGGCAGTGACAGAGGCAAGCAAAGAGATGGTATGGTTGCAGAACTTCTTGGGTGAACTTGGGAAGACGCGAAGTCGTAATGCTCTCTACAGTGACAGTCAGAGTGCAATTCATTTGGCTAGGAATCCAGCGTTTCATTCTAGGACGAAGCACATCGAGCTGAGGTTTCATTACATCAGGCATCTCTTGGAGAGGAAGATCTTAAGGCTGGAGAAGATTTTGGGATCGGAGAACCCGGCTGACATGTTGACCAAGGTGGTAAACCTTGAAAAGTTGAAGCTATGCATAGCTTCAATTGGGCTTGGAGAATAAGAGAGGAGGAAGGCACTACCATGATCGAGGTGAGCACTAGGAAGACACCAAGGATGAGTTGAAGACGGATACGGGGTTTGTATATGCGGTTGATCTCTAGGTGGGAGATTGTTGGAATAGAGATAGAGATCCCTCAAAGAAACAAAGAGAAGAAAATCTGGACCAGAATTCCAGGCGGGCGCCTGGTATTGACCAGGCGGGCGCCCGGTTTGGACAGAAGGTCTGGTTCCCGGAATTGGCATGTAAGCGGGCGCCTGGTCCCCTACAAGCGGGCGCTTGGAATGCCGAGAAAGTGCAGATTTTCAGGATTTCTCTTATGTTTAGGTTTAGGTCTTATTCTTGGTTTGCTATATAAACAATGTTCCGCCCCCATACTCATTGTAACTCAGATTTAACATATTTGTGTGCCTTTTATTGTTCTTGTGGGTTTGCTTGGGTAGTGGAGGGCCATATCCACAACAGTATCTCCATCTACAATGAGCTGTAATTGCACATTTCAGACCTTTATGAAAATGAGGACCATCAAATGGATGTTCATCATCACCTACCCAATAGCACATGTAAATGAGTGAAATCCTGTTCATCTATAGCCCTACATTAAGAAATCAGAGTGTTAAAATCTTGAAAACCCTAATTTCAACATCTATACTTATAATACACTAAATAAAAAAAAACAAGTTTATATAACAAATCACAAGAGTATATATTGAAATCAATGAAATGTTGTTGTTTTACCTTAAATTCTTCACCAACAATGGAGTTGAAAGATGTAAAAAATGGGTTTTTTTGGAACCTATTTTGGGTTGTTAGAGTATTCTTTCAATCTGAAGAGAATCTGGCACCTTATCTGAAATTTCGCTTAAATTCGCTACTGTTAAAAGCGAGTTCAGTAAAAAAAAGTTCGCGCAAACTCGCCAATGGTAACAGTGAGTTCAGTCAAACTTGGTCAAACTCGCTATTAGTAGTAGCGAGTTCAATGAAAATTAAAATAATTTTCGGAGATTTCTTAAAAAAAATGGCAAAATTATTGGAAAAAAAAAAAATTAAACTCGCTATCACTAGTAGCGAGTTTCACCGGGAAAAAATTAAATTCGCTATCACTAGTAGCGAGTTTCAAAAAAATAGACATTTTGGCAAATAGTTTTGGAGGGTTGGTATTCTGGGAATTCTTATTTTAAAAAGTAATTAGTTGAGAAAAAATTCCATTTTTATATGTGTCTGCTTGAATTTTAAAATATGCCTGTTGAGTTTTTTTTTTTTTTTTTTTTTAAAAACTTTTATAAGTGCCTGTTGATGAGAAGTGTCTTTTGGAATATTGAAGAATGTCTCTTACATTATCAACAAGTGTTTGGTGGGTTTTCAAAATTTTCAAAACAAGTGCCTGCCCTAGTATTAAAAAGTGTCTCCTGTAGTATTGCAAAATGCCTCCTACAGTGTAAAAAAATGTCTGGTGAGTTTTTATAAGTAGCAGGCAAGTTTTTCTAAGTTCTAAAATAAGTGTCTGTCCTAGTAATAAAAAGTGCCTCCTGTAGTGTTGCAAAATGCCTCCTGTAGCGTTAAAAAGTACCTGATGAGTTTTATAAGTTCTAGTTATTTACAGCAATTCCACCGCATCTTTTAAGTAACGTTCTGATTATTTACAAAAATGCCACTCCGCATAGAAAAAACACTTTTTACACTAAAATGCGTGTAAAACGTGTTTTTCCCAAGATTTTCTGAATCTAAAATGTTTTAATGAATATAGTGGATAATCAGCGGCAGTATCTCTTCTCGTTTGCAAATTTTTAAATTAAAATGTGGAGAAAATAGTAAAAAAATATTTAGAAAATTGACATTTTTATTTGAGATAAGAAAGGAAGGTTTTCTTTTTGAAGTAAGTTACAATTACCTCCCTCTGAGTTGTGTTCCAAGTTTACTCGCATCATTTTTAATTCAAAATTGTCATTCGCCTCCCACATTTCCCATTCTTGAGGGTTTAAGCCTCCTCTCCTCTCCTCTGCAATGGAGGTTTTAGGTTTAGCTTCAACCCATTAACTAAGCTCTACAAAAATGGCGTTTTCTCTTCTCCTTCTTAAACGTATTCATTTCAGAATTCACAAGCCCAAATTCTTCTCCTCAATCGAAACCAGCCCCAACCCAATCTCAAACCCAGACCCGCAACCAAAACCCACCTCCCTCTCCGCCCGTATGAACTTCATCTTCGACCAAATCGACGCCATTGAAGAACAACGGTCCCAGAAAGACGACACCCTCCAGCGTATCCGAGCCTGGCGCCTCTCCAAAAAGCCCATAGCCGCGGCCACAACCGAACCGAATCAAGAAATGGGTCTGACTGGATTGGCGGAGGTGAAGGAGGAGGAGGAGGTGGGTAACGCTGAAGTGGTTCCGGATATAAAGGCTAAAGGGGCGGGGGCGGTTCAGATGGTTCACCCGTGGCCGGAATGGATTGAGTTGATTGAGAGGTTGGTGAGGCAGAACTACTTTGATCATAGGAGGAGGGATGAAGATAAATTGGTTGAGGATTTAGGGTTCGAGATGCCGGAGGAGGCTCAGGATGATGTTCATGATTTTACTAAGGATTGGAAGACTGTTCAGGCTGCTTGTTTGAATTTTGGGAAAGACCGGTTTGATATATTGAGGTATGTTGTTTTTGCCTTTCATGAATTTGTTAATTACACGTTAAACTTTGTGTGCTCTTATGTTGATTTTGAGTAGCTAACATGCTGTTTATAAGCCAGATATTTTGTGTAAGAAGAGGCTAAAAGCTGTAGCTTTTGAGAACATGAAATGTAAATTGAAGTACTAGGAAGGAGACTGCAATTGAAATTATTTTGAAGAGGATCGAATCGTGAACTTTAGATCTTAGCCAAAAGGCCGAGAAATGAATGGCTGTTTTAAAACACCACACAAGGTCTGGTTTGAAGTACTCCCCATGACCAAAATTTCAACTCAATGTAAATATGACTATTTCTGAGACTTAGGTGCGATTTGGTAATTTGTTTTTTATATTAAACATGCAAGTGAAAGCACTTTTGATGTTGTTCATAAAGAACTTTTTTTATGTTCAACGTCAATTCCAAAATAGGCCAAATTGACTTGAGAGTCAAAACATGACACTTTGAAGGGATGGTGGAACTAATTTGAATGTTTTGATGAGTAGTGACCCCATGAAGTCTAATTATAGGTGGTATACTCCTCTTATTCCATTCCGATTTTCTTAAATTCATATTAAGATTTTTTTTCATGCAAGAATCACAATTGGAGAATTAAGCATGCATGTCCGTTATGCTCAACTATATCCCTCACACCCAAAATGAAACAAGTTGGATGGAAATGTTGTTGCTTCCATGGGCGCTTATGTATTTCTTAATATTTGGCTATCCAAATGTGGCCATGTTGAGTGGAATGGTGGAATTCATTAAGGGGACTTGCATCGGATGAGGAAGAAAAGAGCCCATAGGAGAAGTTCCTTGTATCATTAAGTATCATGTTGGTTATTTTTTAAATTAATTAAAAGTATCATGTTTTTTTTTTTGCCACCTTGTGCTGCGCAACCATATTTTTGTATTAACACATAAGCTGCCTGACACTAGCCTCTACACGCTATACCAAAGCACATCCTACCTCCATCCAACATTTGGAACATGCTATCAATCCTATGATTTCATCATGTGTAAGTGATGATAGAGTGCCAAAGCATATATACCCTATACTTGATCCATATACATGCAAAGCCAACACTTATCGAAATGCTATCATAACATTGTACATTCTGCAAAAATTGTTTGTTGGTGCTAATTGATTAAAGTATATTTTTGAGGGGTGTTTTGCTTTAGAATCAATTGTGATAGAGATTAATTTCAGGTCGTTGTCGAGACAGGATATCCAAGTTCTTGTGGGGTATGGATGCCCTAGTACTGACAGGAAAGTGGTTTTCTCGTCTAAATTGTTGAGGAAACTTGTCCACCTCGATGAAGGAGATGTAAGTTTTGCGAAGTTGAAGTGATAGTGCATTTTATATTGGTTATCGTAGAGCTAACAACAAACAGCACAGCTCCCTCTATTTGGTATACTGGAAATTTGCATTTTGTTGTCTCTAAAATGGATTGATAGATTCTTGGAGACATTGTACACAGTAAATCAGGTCAATATGAATCAGCAATATCAATATTTTATAACTAGGTTGAACCTTGAAGTCCCACAAATCTGCTTAACACAAAAATGGTGATGTTCTCACTGCCAAGCATGTTACTATTTAAATGTAATACTTGAGGGGCCTGAGGGTCGAAAACAATTTCTATCTGCATTTGACACATCCTTCCAATTTTGTTAGCAAAAAAAAAAGGTATCAATATAGCTTAGTACAGTCACGATGCTGAAGATGCATTTTCTCAGTCTATAGCTTTGATTGTTTACACTTTGATGTTGGGATGTATTCCTATAAATTACATTTTGTTTCTATTCATCACAATGCTTCGTTCTGTAAAGAAGGTAATTCTGGGAATAAGGCTTTGTTGTTGTTGTAGCAGTATATTTAACAATACTTTTCTTTAGTATTTCTGAATTGCAAAAAGGCTAAAAACAGGAGTCTACATCAAACTAGGCCATGGTAAAACTATAAGGGTTGAAATAAATAAGATGAATGTAGTAGACGAGATCAAAGTTCAGGTGATTTTGCTCAGGAAATTAGCGGATGAAAAACATTCCTGTGTAGGGGGAACAAGACTGATGAAGCAGCATTTCTGCCCATTCTTCCAATAGAATGTTGTTACCTTTAGTTGAGGGGTTTTTAAGCGTCATCCATTTCCTTTTCTTCTCTTATGAGGACCCCTTTTTCCATTATTTAACCGCTGTTAGCCAAGAATTTATGGTGACCTGTATGAAAGAGTTCCAACATTTAATTATCAACATTTATGTTGACCCCTTTTTCTTCTCAATGTTGATTTTTGTCCTCCCGTACATGTGGCACTGTTTGTAGTCTGAATGCAATGTAACCCAACCATGATGCACCATTGCTGCTTTGGTCATAAACATTTTGTAAATCTAATATAACTTCCTCGAGAAACTTTGAATAAAATATTCCTTAAATGGCATGGTCAAGTGCTTTTGAAGTCGTCAAATTTGCACGTGTCTTTCCTTGTTTGAGGTCTCATAGGCTGAGGTGACGCATAAATGCTGCATCTTTCATGACACATTGAAAGCCTACACTATTTACTCCCTTCTGCTGAGTAGATATCTTAATCATGAATTCATGATTACTGTTCATATTTCAGGTCTGTAGTTCATGCAATTTGAGGAGCAGTTGTGAAAGGGGCTATTTAGTGACAAATAAAGAAGATGAGGCAAGGACGATTGACATAATGCGTCTTCTGTTGACATTTGGCTTTGATCCTTTGAATGGACCGGTTGTCAATGATGCACTTCTGAAGAAAAAATCTGTGAAGACCGTAGTCCGTAAATTGCTCCATGAGGTGGTCAAGTTGAGTGCAGTGCCTATAGACCCTAATCTTCCACCACCTGTTATAAAACGCCCTCCTCCGAAGGTGAAGCAAACACCACCTCCTCCAAAGAAACGAGTCGGACGGGATGACATAGAGATGAAAAAAGGAGATTGGCTATGTCCAAAGTAAGTACCATATTAAATAGTTTTTGGCATACTTTCTCCCCATCATCTACAACTTGAAAACAAATGCTGATAATCTGATTAAAGTATTAGTTGAAAGATTTCTTCTTGGTTCATATATTGTGTAGGTCTACCTTGTTTTCTTTGCTTATGATCTTTCAAACAAGTTTCTTAAATGGCGTGAATTATACTCCCTCCGTCCCACAATGTTAGTCCCAATTCCATTTTTGTTTGTCCCAAAATGTTAGTCCATTTCCAAAATTAAAGGATATCAATGAATTTCCAAAACTACCCTATGATAAAATAAGGAAACAACTGACTTGTTGCATTTACTCAAGGGTAATAAGTAGAGCTCACTAAGGATAGTATTAAAATAATAAAAAAAGTTCTTAAAATCTTTGAATAGTCAAAATGGACTATCATTTTGGGACAGAATGGGTATTATTCGTTAGAGATATCAGTGAATTTGAGCGAAGGTACTGATCACGAGCAATGACTGATTAATATACTTCCTCCATCCCTGAAAGATAGTCCTACTTTGACTTTTATGCTCAACTCAATTGAAGTTTTGCCCATAATCTAATTAAAATCCTACTATCCCTATGCAATTTTGAAAATTGTTATTGTTTCACCATTAGGGCTACAATAACAAATTTTTAGATTGCATAGGGATGACTGGCTATTATGGTCAAAGTTCAATTGAGTTGACCATAATAGTCAAAGTGAGACTATCTTTCCGGGACGGAGGGAGTAAATAAGGTGTTTTAAAATTTTGATGGGCAATTTGACGAAAAGATGATGATGTATGTTTGCTATACGTGGAACTTTTACCTTCGGCGCTTTCCTCAAATTTCCAAAGATGATCCCTAGTGATTGTTTATGATCATATTGGCAGAAGTTAACTAGCTGGTTAAATGGGTTGACCATCTCGCCATCATCGAGTATAGCTGTGTTTGAGGCTGTTAGAAAGTCATTATTTTATATTTGCTTTAAATAAATATTTCTTTCAACATGCCGAGATTGTCAGTTTCATTTGTTAATAATTATGGATTTTTGTCTCAGATGTGACTTCATGAATTTTGCAAAGAATACAGTATGTTTGCAATGTGATGCTAAACGTCCGAAGAGGCAGCTGCTTCCTGGAGAATGGGAGTGCCCAGGGTATGTTTCCCTTTAAATTTTTACTGCATGTTTTGCTGCTTTAGGCTTTCTAGTTTCGGGAAGAAGCAATTGGTCCTTTCTAATTAGTCATAAATTCAACTATTGTATCAATATTCCAAGTTTTCCTTTTGGCTCTGTGGAGCTTGAGTTAAATCATTTCTTTCATCTCTTACGAATAAAAATAAACCTCTGTTTCTAGCATTTCTGTGTCTTATTGATTGAACTGGTTTTGGCAGATGCAACTTCTTAAATTACCGAAGAAATATGGCATGTTTCCACTGTGACTGTAAGCGCCCACCTGATGAATTTACTGAGGTTCAAATGGAAGAGCGACAGCGTGGGCCCAGGATGAGGTCACAGAAGGTCCCCACTAGGACAGATGTTTCTGACGCGTGGAATCTTGATTTCGACGACAACGAATCTGACGGAGCTGATGTCGCTGCCTTTGAGTATGCAGATTCCAGAAGATTGGATGAAGACTTTCCATATGGAAAACAAGGGAACGGAGAGAACATGAGACAGCCTGAAGCAGGCTTTTACAATAACAGCAGGCCTCAAAGGCCTCAAGAAAGAGAATACTCAGCTCGTGGTCCTAAGAAAGCTGGAGTGGGGTTCGATGATTTTGATGATGATGAAGAAGATGATATCGAGAGTTATGAGTTAGACTCTCATAGTGGTTATCAATCTCAAAAGAGTTCATCAATTCCTTTTTCAGACCTTGATGTTAATTCAGACGATTCTGACGATGCTGAAGCTGCAAGTGACAATTGGAGTGCTCGTCAGAAGGTAAGTTCCCAAAGAAACAGCAAGATCTCTAAACCTTTTCATCGAGAAACTGTGTTTTCTGGTTCAGTGGGTGATGAGTTAGATTCAGATTCTGATGATCAACTTTCAACACGGAAATCTAGTCAGAGTAGAGCTAGACAACGTGGTATTAATCATGGGTCGGATGAAGACCCTGGGCTAAGTTCAGACATTGAAGATGATTTTCCATCTAGGAGGAACAAAGGGAATAGACCGGGTCCTACTAAAAGAGGAGGAAAAAGTTATGAAATGGGGTCTGATTTTGAATCTGACAATGAACGTGGACGTTTCAGAAGTGACAGATTCAGAGGCACTAAAGGAGGAGGCCAGGATAGAAGAAGAAACCCTTCTAAAGGGCGTGGAGGAGGCTTCAGTTTTACCGAAGAAGATTCAAGACCAAGATCTAGGGGTATGACTGGGGATAGAAGGAACTCTTTTGATAGGTCACCCGGTGGGTCCCGAGGTGACAGGAACGGGTTTCGTGGTGGTGATCATGATGGGAACAGAAGAAATGGTAGAGAAGACGAGTCGCGTAGTTTCAGAAGCCCTAGACAAGATAACTTTGGTAATAAGCCACGTGGCAGATTCAGTAACTCGGGTGGAAATTCAGGTGCAGATAGTTATTTAACTGAGGAAAGATACTCTAGGCCACGTGTAAATGTCAGGTGATTTTCAAGTGTTGATGAGACTCCTTTGTTTTTCAAAGCGGGGATTTATACATCGGCTCTGCAAATGGGCTGCTGCGAGAATGATGCGCTGGTGCTTGTGGAGTTTGCTGTGCTGATTGTCAGGGGTGATCAATATAATGCAGTTTCAAGATTGGATTTTTTTTTAATACCCATGTCGAGCTACTTTGCGGGGCCCACTTTTTAGTGTCTTTTATCATATACTAGTCATTGTCTTTCTGGAGCTCGTGGGCATTGTTGTGTATATCCATCCATGTTTGAAGGATACTCCTTCAAGGGAAAGATGCCTATGAGATTGTACATGAAATGTTGCAGGTAAAAGATTTTGATGGTGTACTTACAAGTTGGAAGATTGGCCTTCTATACTTATGAATGTAAAAAGCTTTCTTGGTTATACGATTTATTTTTCTTCTTCAGGGCTTAAGATACTCTTCTTTGATAAAATCAACATTTTAGCCAACTTGGCATTCCTAATCATTTTAGCCAACTTGTTTTTTTGACCCGGCTCCCACCAACAGTGGTCATCCATGTTGATTTTAAAAGATTGGATTTAGACGATTTAAACTGTTGTGCAGTTATTCAACTGTTATGCAGTCAGACTGCATAGCCTATTCAACTGTTATGCAGTCAGACTGCATAGCCCTCAAGTTCGTATAACAATAGATAGATGTTTTGCATGCACATATAGATGTCATATAAGAAAGGTATTCAATTTACTTTTGCCGCACTTCTATGTCAATTTTTGTACATATAAGAAGCCCCTGTATAAATATTTTCTTTCTATTCCAACTCTCAAAGCTAACCCCATATACATTGCAATTGACGAAAACCTTTAATTATTCACACTTACACTCCTTAAGCTTTAATATGGAGAGCCACATCACATCACCACCGCCAGTACCATTGTTGTCACCGCAGCCACCACCGGCTGAGCCATGAAGCTGGACAACAAATAAACCCATAAACACATACCGACAAATAAACAAAACTCAAATCATTTCTAGTCACAAAATTCAAATGCAAATTGTTGATATTTCAAATCTTTGAAATAGAATTTCACCCTTGTTGATGCTGAAATCATTGTAGTATGGTAGTAAATGATTTTGACTGTCGCTTTAGGCAATTCCGCGACTTTTCGGGTAAAATGCTTGAATGAGGACTTTACCGATTTTCTGACATCTGTCTCTTTTGTCTCTGTTGTTTGCAGTCATTCAGGGTGATCAATAACTGTAGAGGCAGCGTACGAGCGGTCGCTGAGAGGTGGGCAAATCTCAATGGCGAGATGAAGGAAGAGATTGAGAATCTCGAATTGAAACCCTTCTTTGACGGCCTTGTCGGTGAGAGGAGGAGCGTGCACTTACTCCAGGCCATCCGGGAGCGTTGGTGGGATAATACTCACAACATGCACATGCGATGGGGGGAGGTTACCATGACCCCTACTGACTTTCATGCCATTACTGGGCTTGCCATCGTCGGTGAGCCGCTTGATGTGGATGCGGACTTTACTCCTAGCAGGGACGATATGATGCATTTTCTGGGATTCTCTTTGCGTACCCTAGGCAAGGGTGTCCCTCTGAAGGCCTTGAGGGACAAGGTCGATGCCTATGTTGCTGTCAATGCTCAGCTTACTCATACAAACTCTTGAATGCAATGTGTAACACAAATTTGAAGAATGGAAACCTCAATTTGTGGTGTAAATTTTTAGATTAGAAGGCATGTTTATTGAGAGAGGGTGAGCTTTGAGATTTTTAAATAGATGAATGAAATATAGTAAGATGTTGATTGTGGTTAATGTTTTAACCAAGTATTCGATAGCGTGTTGGGTGGTATTGTGTAGGGTGATAGGATTAGGGTTCACTTTTTTGTGAAGGGAGATTAGGGCTCGATTTTGGTGGCAGTCTAAATATTCGGCTCGCAAGTCAAATCAGATGATAGTCGGCTAGGGTGGTGGTGGTGACAACAATGAAACCGGTGGTGATGGTTGTTGTTGATGAAAGTTTAGGGGTGAAAATCTATACTAATATAAAACCAAAAAACCTTAGGAACAGTGTTCCCTCCCAAAATGAAGGACCCGAAACCGCTCCACTGAGTTAGCTCCACCTCTCCACCCAACAGCTCCGATCAAGGTCACATACACACACTCATCATCTGTGCGGCTCGGATGATTTCAATTTTTTGTGGGTCCCACCGAGCTCGGCTACATCTCAGCCGTTGGGTGTAGCTAAAATGAGGTGTCTCCAATCTCCACCATTGGGTGGAACTAACTGGTGGGTGGAGCGGTTCGAAATCCCAAAATGAATGGCATCAACTGTAAATATTTCAACAAAGCTGCCCAATTCTACACAAGGAACAAAGGACACGAAACGTGGTTGGCCCATTGGACTGACGAGAACACAGGTACCTTGGGAAAGTTCTTGCAGTTAAATCAAAGTGTGCTTCTTTATTTTTATTTTTTTCATTTGTCTTTGTTTAGGTTGTTTATGCCTATTTATATTAAATTTTTTTTGAGTATTTTGATACTCCCTCCGTTTCATATGACTTTAGACAAAAAAATTTGACACACCAATTTAGGAAAAGTAAGAGAGAGAAATGGTGGGAGAATGTGTTTGTGAGTATGGAAAATTAAATGGGAGAGAGAATGAGTGGAAGAAATAGTAAGTTGATTAGTGTTGTGATTGTAAAAGTAAAGTACGAGAGAGAATGAGTGGGAAGAATAATAAAGATTTTTTTAACATTTTGGGCGGTCTCAAGTCATGTGGAACGGAGGAAAAAGGAAATAAGTCTAAAGTGACATGAAACAGAGGGAGTATGTGTTAAAGACAAAAGTAATTTTGACATAAAAATAAAATGAAAATAAACGTATTTTTTTTTAAAAAAAGAAAGTATTGGTTTATTACAAAAAAAATTATGTAATTTTAAAGCAGATCAAAAATAATATTTTCCTTTTTTTCATTAATATTTCTTAAACCAATTTTATATCCATTGTAGTTTATTTTATTTTATTTTTAAATAGAATTTAGTTTCTCATTATATTTTTTTATGACAAATTCTCACCGGGTGTACGGCGTGCGACTGGCCGCTCCACGGGCCGACCCGCTCGCCCCGCCCGCCCCGCCCCGCCAGCCCGCCTCTCCTCCATTCCAGAAGCAACACGTGGCGCGCTGTGAGCCACACCTGGTTCACCCAACCGCGCGCTGCCACGTGTCGTTTTTAAAAAAAAAAACCCAATAACTTTAAAATGCTATATCTTGAGATGTATAACTCAGAAAATAATTATAATAATACTGTTTTGTTCGTCTCGACGAGGCGAATAAAACTACATAGGTCATGATATGGTTTGATTTTTTTTTTTAAAAAAACATATTTTTTTACACACAAAAAGTTTTAGTTGCTTGTCAGCTGAGATGTAACACTCTGTTCTGATAAAAGTAACACTTTCATATTCAAAAAGTAACACTTTTTACAGTCAAATGTAACAGCAATTTTACAAAAAAAAAATGGGTTTGCATTTCAATTGTTACTTTCTCAATAAAAAATTGTTACATTTCATATATAATGTTACATTTAAAATATAAAATGTTACAATTGAGAAAAAATGTTACATTCATTTTTTATAAAATGTAACATTAGTTTAGTTGTCTATTCCTATGTTAATTTTCGGAGAAAAAAGTGTTACATTTGAAAAAAAAAAGTGTTACATTCCTTTTTAAAAAGTGTTACATTAATTTAGTTGTCAATCTTTTATGCTATCTTTAATCTATTGCAGCAAAATTGTGGTACATTTTTTTTAAAAAAAGTGTTACATTTCGTTATAATAAGTGTTACTTTTGTTGGAGGAAAAAAAGTTGGGGTGGCAAAAGAAAAAAATCAAAAAAAAAAAAAAAAAAAACAGAAACGGTCGGCTCGGCTAGGCTCCGTCGCACAGCCGTGCGACGGTTGTACATGAGACTTCCTCTTTTTTTATTGGGCTGAGTTTTTTTTTTTTTTTGTTTATTTCTTTTTTCTTTCATATGATGATTTTTTACTTCTTAATTCATACTCTATTTAAACGAAGAATGTTGTTTACTAAAGTAATACTGCTGCCTCCGTCTCAGTTTAAATTTTTTACTTTCTTATTTATACAATTTTTAAAGCGAGTAGTTAGACATGTGTTAAAAACAAAACTAATTTTGTCATAAAATAAAATGAAAAGAAAAGTTTTTTTTTTAAAAAAGAAAGTATTTTTTTTTTTTTACAAAAAGAAATGTAGTTTTAAAGAGAATATTTACTTTTTTTAGAAACATTCCTTAAACCAATTGTATTTACTTACAAGTTGTTAGGGGACGAAGAAAGTATGATGTTGTTAGGATTCATTGTTAGTACACCCACCTGATTTGATTGACCCATTCCACATGTCTTTTTATGGACTTTAGGTTTACATGTAATGAAGTTTTACTTCAATTTTTAGACAAGTCCATTTCTAGATTTTTAGTAGTTAGGCTGAGTTATGATCGGTTTATTCATAGCGGTTTAGTGTCTCTCAAGCCGCCATCTTCAACCGCCAGCATGGTGTCTTAAGTCCTTCATCAAACCGCAGTTTGTGTCTTTGATGAAACCGCATTTCAAGTTCATTCATGAAACCGCACATGCATTTGGTGGAACCGCCGACCAAGATATTGAAGAAGTTATTGCTGTCATTTACTCCTTGAAGACAAACATTCGCTTTTCAACCGTAAATGAATGACTGGTGACTTGTCCTTAAACTTCAAGTCATGCTTCAGTTATTCTTGGAATGTCGGTTTGTCTCGCTTTTTGAAAAGTTACTGTTGTACTTTTCCAACAACTAAAAGGACAATGTCAGGTAGTGGTCCAACAACTTCCTGCCACAAAGCAAAAGCAAAGGACGACAGTGACAGGTCAACCAATGGGATTGTGACAGCGCATAAAACCGCCATACAATGACTCACCTCATTGTCCAACGGTCACTAATGCCTTCACTATAAATAGCCTTCATTTCTCAACATTGAAGGTTGCTGAGCTTCAAAGAGAATATCCCAAGTATTCAAGTTTGCTTTGAAGATTGAAAATCCAGATACTCATATCTTCATCATCTCCTTAGCAAACCTAGAGTTCTTCATCAAAGCTTCAAGCCTTCATACCATCACAACTCAGCCTTGCACAGAAAGTAATCACTTGCTCACCATCACTTAGATATTTTGAGCTCTTGATTTCTTTCCACACTACACACCCGGAGTATATTTTCTTATAGATTATATACCTCGAAAACACAGGTTGCTATAATAGCATTGTTAGGTTAGATTGTTTATTTAGAGTTTGGATTTTTTTGTAATCTTGTAAAAACTCCTCTAAATCAATACAAGTCTAGTAGCTATTAGAAAATCCTAGGCTAACCACCTAGGTAGAGGACGTAGTTATTTCAAGAACGAACCTCTTCAAATTGTGTGTCTTTGATCTTTAATTTCTGTCTTGTCATTTATATTTCTGTTTATGAGCTTTATTTACCTTTATGTGAAATGACTTGATAAATGATTTGCATACTTTTGTGATACTTCAGTTGTGCCTTGTCAGTTGCATCATTCCTTTTTCAACCACTTAAACCGCCCTACTCTTTATAATTCAGTTTGGACATAACCGCAAAACTCCGCTGTGCATTTTATCTGAGCGGTTCTAGTGCTTTAAACCGCAATAGACCAAACTGATAAGTACTTGGTTGATTTTCAAGGGTATTTCGAAAAAGATTTTAAACCGCTATTCACCCACCCCCTCTAGCGGTTCTATACCCTTGTTGCCCTTTGGGACCAACAGATGTAAGTCAAATAAGTTACCAGAGTGGGTTATTGAGGGTGGGTCAACGGGCTGGGTAGATCTGAAGATTGAATGGTTGTTGGGTTTGTTTGTGATTGTGTTAGAGGGTTTGGCATATTAGTGTGTATAATTACCTCTAAAAAAAATAGTTATTTGAGAGAAAGATGTAGGGAATTTTTATTGTGAGAGTAAAAAGTGGTTCTCATTTTCTAATTTAGGTAATAAAGTAAAGTAAGAATTTAAAATTGGGATATACCAAAAAGAAAGTAAGAACCTTAAATCAGCTGTAAGGGAGTTCAAACTAAAAACTATGGAATGGTATGATTAGGGAGAATTCAAAATATTAAATGGTCAACTGGTCAAACAATATTGGATTTATTTACTGACTCGGTTTGTATTTATTAATTTCGTCTTATATCGTAAAGAAAAAAATCAAAATTGTTTTTTTAATGGAGTGTAAGTTTCCGCATGTTCGTGATTGTGGATTAGAGGGTTACGCATATTAGTGAATATAATTACCATCACAAAAAAAAGTTAAAGTCTTCGATCATTCTAATTTAATGTTCTTATTTTGACTTTGCATGAAGATTATGAAAAAATAAATATTATGAGTACAAAAAGTAAGGTATGAGAGAGATAGTGGGTATGGAGTTTTTTTTTTGTGAGATTGTCAAGTGGGTCCCATCGTTCATTTTATGTAACAAAGTAAAGTAAAAACTTTAAATTGGGACAAATCAAAATGGAAAAAACTTTAAATCAAGACAGAGGGAGTACAAATTACAAAATGAATAGTCTGATTAAGGAGAATTCAAAAATTAAATGGTCAAAAAATATTGGGTTTATTTATTGCTCAATGTGTATTTATTAATTCCATCCCATATTGCAAAGAAAAAAAAAAGAAATCAAATTTGCTTTTCAATGTTGAGTAAGTATCATTTTTTTTTTTGTCATTCATTATTAGGCATCTTCATGATTGTGGATTAGACGGTTGGGCGTATTAGTGGATATAATTACCTTCACAAAAAATACTTACTACTCCCTCCATACTAATTTATTGTTTTTACTTTGACTTTGCACCGGGATTATGAAATAATTAATATTATAAGTATAAAAAGTAAAATATGAAAGAGAAAGTGGGTAAGAGTTTTTACTGTCAGAATAACAAGTGGAGTATATTAATTATGTTCCACATTGTAAATAAAAAAATATCAAAATTGTCTTCAAATGGAGAGTAAGTTTAATTTATTTATTTTTATTCATTTTGGGCATGTGTCGTGATTGTGGATAAGAGGACTGGGCATATTAATTGATGTATTTACCTCTACAAAAATAGTTACTACTATTTACATCCTGATTTAATGTTAGTACTTTGACTTTGTAAGGGAATTAAGAAAAAAAATATTGTGAGTATGTAAAGTAAAGTATGAGAGAGAACATGAGTATGGAGTTTTTGTTGTGAAAATGACAATTAGGTCCCATCGTCCATTTTAAGTAATAAAGTAAAGTAAAAACCTTAAATTAGGACAAACCAAAAAATAAGTAAGAATTTTAAATCGGGACAATGAGATGAGTAAAATGAATAGCAAGAAATGAATATATTATTTAAAATTTGATATGGTTATTTTTTTCATTTGTTGGTCAAAATTTATGAATATATTATTTATTTTTAGTTGATATGGCCACATTTACGGAGTAGGGGTGATTTTTTTTC
The DNA here is from genome assembly GCA_026119855.1 of Campanula takesimana. Taxonomy (NCBI): domain Eukaryota; kingdom Viridiplantae; phylum Streptophyta; class Magnoliopsida; order Asterales; family Campanulaceae; genus Campanula; species Campanula takesimana. The sequence continues at coordinate 2,065,492 of JAOWBW010000083.1, forward strand.
GGGCGAAGGCTGTTTTATTTTTGGTTAATTTATTAATATTTATTATTTTGTTAGTAGTTGTAAAACATCAATTATTTTTTTAAAAAAATAACATCTACAACGACGTGTATTATGAAACGAAGGGGCTGTTTATTAATTGGACCCACATATAAACAATCTTATCCTACTCTTTTTTGGTCTGAAATCTTATCTCTTTTCTATTTGTGAGAAATCAAATATTTTAGTGTGTAATTTATTTGTTTTCTTTTCTAATTTCTTAAATGGATTTGAAGAATTCTCAACATTATTTTCTAATTGATAATTCTTTATATTTCAAATATGTCTCTGTACATCATCTTTATTATACAATTTTTTATAATTTTTTAATTTATTACTTTTTTTGGTTTTAATTAATTTTAATTAACTTTGTTTCCTTATAATAAATTAATTTTTATTTATATATTCAAATTTTAAATTTACATGATATATTTATTCCTTAGTGATTTAAAAAGATACAGTTTATTTTAGTGATTCTATAATGTATGTTTTTCAACAATGTTGAGCGTGTTTTTCATGTTTGTGGTAAGAACGTCATATTTAAAGATTATTTTGTAATGTATTAAAAAATTATCTATTCTTCATTAATTTTATTTTTTATGTTGTTTTTTTAGTAACGCCCCGTGCAACGCACGGGAGTACTACTAGTATTAATAAATAAAGTTTTTCGTCCACTACTTTTTAAGGATTTTTTTCTCAAATAATTCCTTTTTTTTTTATAAATATTTAGCAAAATAACAACTTTGGCAAAGTATGTACTAGATTGACCAAGTTTGATGTAATTCGCTACTGCAAAAAGCGAATTAGGGTAATTCGCTTTTTGCGGTAGCGAATTAGTCTTTGACCTGAGTAGGCCTATTTTTAATAGGCGCTTAATTAACACTAACCTAATTCGCTTCTTATAATAGCGAATTACCTAATTCTGATTACACATGCCCTTCTTCTCCGATCTCAATCTTTTTCCTCAAAAGCCTTCCAATCCCACCTGATTTTGTCAGATCCGTTCTCTAATTTTCTCGGCTGAAAAGTGTATTCTTTTCTCCCTTAGAGCCTTTCCAAGATCCTCCCTAAACGGATCGGAAACACAACCAGCTTCAATTCCCTCGTCGCCGACATCTTCCTCTCCTTATTTTCGTCGTCGCATCAACGCATATCCGGCATCTTTGTCATGGTTATTACCTCCCAACGCTCTCAATTCACTATTCCCCGTTCCCTTTCTGTCACATTCCCACCTTACCAACACCCCTATATCAGATTTTTTAAGAACCCAGATAAAATATTTTTGGATAAATTTAACTCCGACAATGGCTTTCAAGGTAATTTCTTATTATTTTACGGGTCAGGAAAAATTGAAGTAGAATTTTTTGAAACTCAGATAATAGTGTGTGATTTGGTTTATGGTGGTGATTTGGTGGTGGCGACGAAGGTGGCAGTTTGTTGGTGGTAATGATGGGGGCAGCGGTTTTGGTTTGGTCATGGTGGTCTGGTGGTTGCCAATGGTGGGGGTAGAGTTGAGATAGATAGATGAAGGTAGTACAATAATAGTGTTAACTTACTGGTAATAGTAATAATGTGCCTGAATATAAGATAAGAATACGAGCAGAAAAAGTAGTAAGTGATGAGCCTTAGCCTTTCGGGTATACTTATCCGTACCCATATGCCCCTCTTATACGGTCCTTATACACGTCTCATACGGTCTCTATACTCTTACCCTATACAAAAGGAAGGACCCACTGAAAGGACGGGACTACCCCTTATCCCTCATATATATGCCCCTCCTCATACAAGGTGAAGGGTATGATCTAATCTCTACTTTCCCTCTCTACACTCTCTTGAGTGCTCTCTCCTCTCCCTCTCTCACACATACACACACCCAAGGCATTCTAGGCCTTGTTCTTAGTTCCCTCGGAGTCTTACTCTCACACCCGAGGGCCTAAGCCGGGGTCAAACCCGGCTTTGGTCCTAACGGTGTGCTCATTGTGCAGGTCTTCTTAGCCGGATCTTGGGAGGTAGCTAATCTGGAGTTCTATCTCCATGACCCCAAAATCTAGGGCGTCATCAGTGGTTCCATTGCCGGGAAACGCCATCTCTTTTTCGGTATGACGCCGCCGGAAAAAGATGTTTATAGAGAGGGAGAGATCATTCTTTAGTGGTAGCTCTAAAAGAAAAAATGGGCAGCCCATTCCTTTCTTTCTGCCATTTCCTTCTTCTTTTTCAATTCTATACACTGCCTCAGGTCCCATCTCAAAAAATAGAAAAAGCCAGATTCCGGCGAATTAGCCGGAAAATGGTTAATGGAGAGAGCTGATTTTTTGGACAGCATCTGCCATTTTTGTTTATTCATTCTTCTTGGTAACACAAAAATCCATGGAAAGAGTTCATACTCCATATTTTCTGTCAAATACAACATAGACAGTTCATTCGCTTCTTCTTCTTCCTTCCTATTCTACATGCAACCTCATTCACCCCCATATCAAAAAGATGAAAAGTCAGATTCCGACGACTTTTCCTGCGACTTTCGCCAGAGGAAAAGAGGGGAAAATGGTCAGTTGCTTATGGTGGGTGAAGCTAATTTTTAGAAGCTACTCACATACTTCTTGTCTCTCTCTTCTTTGCAAGCAAAAATTCAAAGAAGAGCTGAGCTTGTTTTTCTCCGGCGAAGCCTCTTATGTTCCGGCTGAGTCGCCGGCCACGACTCCATGAAAGTGGATAGCCTGCAACTCAGTTGGAGCAACCAAAGAGTGCCTTCGTTGGTCTCTTTCAGTCCAAGCCACCATGGATGTTATGGTGTTCCTTGGCTGAACCCACCATGGATGTTATGGGGGATCTTGACTGAACCACCATGGATGTTATGGTGCATTTTGGTCAAGATGGAGAAAGTAGTTTGGTCGCCGGAAAAAATGGAAGAAAAAGATGAAGTTGACTGGAACAGAAAATGAAGGTAAGCAAAGGATTCGTCTTGAGAAGACGAAAATAACGGTGGAAAAATCATTAAGAACAGGGTAAAAATGAGCTCCCAGTCGCTTGTCAAAATTCCGGCACCACCGTCAACTCCGGCGACTTTTACCATTTACAGGCATACTCAGTGAACCGGGCATTATTTCATGGTAAAAGAGTTTGTACAACAAAGTACAAGTCCTCATCACTTTTTATTATTGCTGGGATAAGGATGGTGAGAAAAGGACAAGTGCTTCTCATTGGTGTGAATTGATGAGTGTGGGGACCACTAATTGTGGTGTGCAACAAAAGTATAGCCATTAAAGTTTTGAAAATGAGCTGTCATAGTACACTTTGTTTCCATGACATCCCATGTGAGTGTACTATTAATAATGTAAAAGGAGCTCTATGTACAGTTTTTTTTGTAAAAGTACTGTTACAAAGGTGAAAACTGAAAACCCACGTTATTGCAAAGAGTTGCAAAGAGTATGGCAGGGCCCACAATGTAAAAAGAGCTTACCTTGGAGTCAAAGTCAATGATAAAATTTGGGTTGAGATCGGAAAAAATACATCTGGCACTCTGCAGGCAGTGACCACTTATTTTACTCGGGTAAAGCTTATGTCATACGCCGGTCAGATCATGCACTCCTGCGAAATCTGAGCTAACTCCAGCCGGGGACCTAAAGAATATCTTTCGGGCAGTATTGAAACCGATATCCGCCGTCGCTTGCAAAACGCAGCTTCTCTCGGGCAAATTTTCATGTTCGCTTCGGCGATCTAACCCAGCTCCGGCGAACGAACTCCGAGCTCCGGCGAGTCGAGAAAGTTCAATGCCACGTGTAGCTACGGTCTCACCACTCTCTAGTTTCCCGTTCAGCTCGTGAATGTCCGGGCAGCGGTTTCCAATCATTCTCCGGAAACCTCTTACTCCGAATAACGGCCATTAACACATTCAGACCGTAAAAAGCGAGTTCCGACGAGTTTCAAGAAGCCTAAAAGGCGAGCATATTTTTGAGATCGCAGCAAGACCTCAATTAGCCCGCAGCCCGCATTCCGGCGAACTCTAAACCTCCCTCCGAGTAAACTCGAGATTGGTCATCTTCAAAATGACTGTCGAGCAGCTCTATAACCTGGAAAAGATAAATTTTGCTCGCAGATCTCACCTTGCTGCAACAAACGGCGAGTTCTCTCTAATGATCGCACCCAGTTCTGAATGAGTCTGCTCCGAAGTCAAAGTAGCGGCCAGGCATTAATTCCGGCCTGATTACATGAACTCTGGGCTCCTGCAAATCCCAAATCCGAGCAGCTTCAAGTCCGCATTCGAGCTCCGGTCTAGACGATTGTCGACATCATGCGGCCAGCGAACTCCGGGCATCCTAAAAAATGATATCCGGACAAATATATATCCCCGGACAATTTGCGAGCATTCATGAACTCCGGCGAGTGAAGTTATGAACTTTGGACTGTATACAACTGCGGACTCCGCACTCCAGCAAACACTAAAGGCTGCCCGGAATTGTAGCACTACCTACGTGACTCGCCGGACTGGTCAAACCCCAGCCATTTCGGTCAAACTATTGTCTCGAGCTTTGGGCTACACCATCCACCCCGCTCCACGAAGAGCCATGAACCCCGGCAAAGAAAACTTGTATCAGTCTACTACTTCTCGTCCGGCAGTACAGTCACTTCATCACGCTCCTAACTGGGCACTCGCCCCGAAATCATGAGCTCCAACAAATGTCAGGCAGCCATTAAAGGGACCTTCACGCAAGAACCTCGCCGGAAAACGAACAAGATAAAATATGGTTTTTACTACTCAGAGAAACCGCTCTCTAGATTTTTGGCCGGAAAACAGGGAGAAAGAGGAGAAAGCAAAAGTTATGAAGAGATGGGGATTTGTTTTAGAAAAGAGACAAAAGGGCAATTGAAAAAAGGAAACAAGTACTCCTACTTGCCTTGCTGGGGAGAATAAAAAGGAAAAGTCAAAGGCTGATGTTTAGCCTCATAATCACTTTTACTTTTGAAAGTAATGAAAGACACAAAGTGGAATTGAGTCTTACACTCTGCAAGTGGCTGGACAAAAATACAAGGGCCAAAATTAGCCACGTATACCAGCTCGAGAAATATAATAGACAGCCGTCTCTCTGTCCGTTGCAGAAGCAAGAAGAAATAAAAAATATTTCTCCTCTGTTCGTGCAATTTCTGTTCGCGCTATTGACCCGTTAAACTCGGGGGCTTCACTATATTATCATCGGTCTCGAACAACAAATAAGATCGCGCATATTTATGGATCGAGCAGGTTAAGTCCCAAAGACTGCCATCCATCAAAATCCTACTCCGAGTAGGCCGTCCCTCCTTGAAACGGAAGATTATTTATGGATCGAGTGGGTTAAATCCCAAAGATTTCTCTCCATTAAAGCCCTACCCTCGTGTAGGAAAATAAAGCCCTACTCCGAGTAGGCAAGAGCTCGAGAAAAATCCTACTCCGAGTAGGCCGTCCCTCCAAGAAACGGAAAAATTATTATTTATGGATCGAGCGGGTTAAATCCCAAAGATTGCTCTCCATTAAAGCCCTACCCTCGTGTAGGCAAATAAAGCCCTACTCCGAGTAGGCAAGAGCTCGAGAAAAATCCTACTCCGAGTAGGCCGTCCCTCCAAGAAACGGAAAAATTATTATTTATGGGTCGAGCGGGTTAATTCCCCAAGATTGCTCTCCATTAAAGCCCTACCCTCGTGTAGGCAAATAAAGCCCTACTCCGAGTAGGCAAAAGTTCGTGCAAATCCCTACTCCGAGTAGGCAAAAGTTCGTGCAAAGCCCCACTCTGAAAGCGCGAGCTAGACCGCATGCCCGGAGACGGATGCCGGCACGTGCTCACACGTACGATGCGCGGTCCTACGCCCTCGAGCTAGACCGCTTGCCTGGAAACGGAAGAACCTGTGTTAAAGTCAAGCGTAACAAAGGGCAAAGATGGAACGCATCGACAAAGTCTCGAAATCTCCGAGTACTCAACAAGTCACTGGGCTTATCTTATTTATGGTGCCATCGGGCCCATCTTATTCATGAACCGGTCGTGCTTATCTTATTTATGGCGCCATCGGGCCCATCAACAGACCGTGCTTCCCTTATATATGGCTCCATCGGGCCTATCTTATTTATGAAGTGTTCGTGCTTATCTTATTCATGAAGCCATCGGGATCAGCTTCTTATGAAGGCTTACGGATTCCATTTTATTTACGAAGCGGTTGTGCTCAACTTATTTATCTAGCCATCAGGCTCATCTTACTATGGAAGTCATCAAGCTCATAGCACTTAAGATGCCATGGGGCACACCTTATTCGCGAGGCGATTGAGCTCATTCTATTTATAGAGCCACCGGGCTCATCTTATTTATCGCAGTTCCAAATTAGTTCGGTTGCAAAGCCTACGGGCGGTTTGACATCATGCCCGCGACTAGACGCTTCAACAAGCTTTCGGGCAAACAAATTTAAAGCTCGATGCAGGTTCGTGTACCTTATGGTTCCCCGCAACTCGGGGGCTTCATGTCCTTATAACGACCTGGCCCGACCCTTCGTGTTAGCTGCGGGCCTCGCTGAAAATCTTGTCCCCGACAAACCTCTCTATCTAGAGGTCTATATATATTTGGAGTCCAGCACTTGTTCATCCAAGTTGTTGGCGATCTATGAAACTTGGGGGCTTAATCGACTGACGGCCGTTATCATATCCGTTAAATATTTAACGAGATCTATCAAATCTACGCCAATCAAGTCAGGTCGTATCTCTCCATCCTCTCAGTTTAATAAATGCTTTTCATATAGCTTTATTAGTCAATAAATCGAGAGCATGATTAATAACTTGATTACATGTTACAATTACCGTATGCGTAAACGAAAACTATTTATCATGCATTACTACTTGCTACTTGGCGATAATGTTGACTGCTCAGTACACGAAAATGAATGGTTATGAGTAAAATTCCATGCCTATTTCCATGATTTATATGGTGAATTATTATTCTCTTCAGAATATTCGCATAAAAATACTTGTTACTTGAGTACAATGAATATTCACCTTATTGCGGATATGCTCCGTCCCGATATAATGTATTGGATTAACATGATACCTTGTTCTATATAGCAACTTGGTCATAACAATAGATAAACAGCATTACATGATTCTATTGGTTTAAATATTTACGGAACTATACTTCCCGAAATACGCAAAATGACATACCATGTATGCTTGCTCTCTTTCAGAAAACATGTTATATAATCAATTCGAATGTGCTTTAAGCCGTTATTAATTGATTCTTTGATAGCTACCATGAGAAAATTCACAAAGTGATGATGCCTTGAAAACTACTTGGTCAAAGTTGCTTAATCGACATGTTGCAAATGCCATGATTTATTATATAGTTTAATTACTATCTATTCGCTCGGCTTTCAACATGCCATCACAAAAAATATGTATATATGATTGATACACCTATAGCGCAGCGAAGACTCTAAGCCCAATGATGCCTCCAGTTTTGTCTCATTATGATGCCTCCGGGCTCATATCATTATGACGCTTCCGGGCTCTTCTCATCATGGAAGCCAACGGGCTGATCTTATTCTGGACGCTCACGAGCTCTTCTTATTACGGATGGTTACACGCCCTTCTTATTATGGATGCCTACGGGCTCATCTTATTTATGATGCCTCCGAGCTCATCTTATATATGGCGCTTTCACGCTCATTTGCTTATGAAGTTTACGGGATCATCTTATTACGCCTACAGCGACCCCACGACTCGAGGAATCCACATCTTTATTTGAGCAACTCGGGGGCTTATTCTTCCCATTTATTATTGGATCATCCATCCAGAGGCTTTATGCCACAATATTATTCTCGGAAATCTCCGAGCTATATTTTCAAAGCTCTGTATGGGACTTCTGGTTATCTTATAGCATTCTCTTACATATAGCTGGGAATCTCCAGCTATCGTTGAATAATATTTATAGGCGATGTCCCCGCTATCTTCATCCTCGGGATCTCCGAGATATATGTTCAGATTCCCCCTGGGATAGCAGTCTATATTATGGAGTTTATTTGTCTTATGGTGTTTATTCATCTATAGATCGTGTTCGCAGCCCGAGCTCCTATTCCTCTATTATCACGGTCACATTCTCGACATTGGATTATTCATCCACTAGCTATGTGCCCGTTTTGTTTATCCTCGAGAATCTTCGAGTTATATATTCAGATTCGCTGTTTGATTTTATTATGATGCACTCCCATCCATATTCGAGAATCTTCGGCTCAAAAGATGATTATTTAAAGGCTGCATGCCTGGTTTAATTAACCTCGGGAATCTCCGATGTATATCTTCAGATTCCCTCCAGAATCTCCATTTGCCCAATGTGACCGAGTTCACGGCCCGAGACCTTATTTGTATGATATGGCGACTGCCTCGTCTTGCAGGCTCGCAGCCCGAGCTCTCGCTTTCTCTTTTGGAGGTTACGCGCGGACTTTATTTTTCCTCGGGAATCTCCGAGTCGATCAACCGCAGTCCGCTATCCGATATGTCTGAGCTCGCAGTTCGAGTTTGGATTTCACTCTTATGAGAGCCACATCTTCTTGCCGGTCTCCAGGTTCCAGGCTTCAGCATTCTAGCTCCAGCTTCTAGCTTCCAGCCATATATATGTACACAGGCTAATCTCGACCAAGAGTATATTCCTCGCCCTGACCATAAATAATCAAGCGCTCGGAATAGGGGGCTTCTGATGAGCCTTAGCCTTTCGGGTATACTTATCCGTACCCATATGCCCCTCTTATACGGTCCTTATACCCGTCTCATACGGTCTCTATACTCTTACCCTATACAAAAGGAAGGACCCACTGAAAGGACGGGACTACCCCTTATCCCTCATATATATGCCCCTCCTCATACAAGGTGAAGGGTATGATCTAATCTCTACTTTCCCTCTCTACACTCTCTTGAGTGCTCTCTCCTCTCCCTCTCTCACACATACACACACCCAAGGCATTCTAGGCCTTGTTCTTAGTTCCCTCGGAGTCTTACTCTCACACCCGAGGGCCTAAGCCGTGGTCAAACCCGGCTTTGGTCCTAACGGTGTGCTCATTGTGCAGGTCTTCTTAGCCGGATCTTGGGAGGTAGCTAATCTGGAGTTCTATCTCCATGACCCCAAAATCTAGGGCGTCATCAGTAAGGAATTTCTTCAAACAATAAAAATTGAAGGTTTCAGAATGCTGTTAAACAAAATCATAATCCCTTGCCATTTAATTAAGAGATGTTCTCTTAAACCAATAAACCATGGTGAGAAAATATTGGACAGCCTATTCATAGTTAAGGGTACCGTGGTACACTGTTTAAACGAGAACAGAAAGCACACATAAGCCTATGCAAACCCATGCTCCACAGGGGATTTTGCGATTCCGGATAGATGAACGGAAATGGAGTGAGGTAAAGGTGGAGAGAAGAGATGAATGACGGACTCTCCGTAATCAAGAAGCTAATTAGGTAATTCGCTAGTATAAGAAGCGAATTATGTTAGTGTTAATTAAGTACGTATTAAAAATGGGCTTAATCAGGTCAAAGCCTAATACGCTATCACAAGAAGCGAATTATTCTAATTCGCTTTTTGCAGTGGCGAATTACATCATACTTGGTCATTCTGGTACATACTTTGACAAAATTGTTATTTTGATAAAGGGCAAATTGCAATTTAGTTACCTGAGTTTGTCGTCAAGTTTCAATTAGTTACCCAGTTTGTGTTTCGGTCAATTTAGTTATCGAATATGTCTTTTTGTTACAATCAGTGTAAAATTTGTTAGCCCATTAGAAAACTAATGAAAATGGATGAAAAATGTAACAAAGTTCTTTCAAAATTGCAATGATCAACCCTAAAGTTTAAATTATTCCATTACACCCCCAAACTAACGAATGTTAAAAGCTATCTTCTTTCTCAAAACCCGGTCATCACCACCACCCAAATCCGGCCACTACCATAACCACCTATCTTCTTTCCAGCGGCGATCCTTCCCCTGCACACCATATTTTCCGGCAATTGTCCATATTTTCCGGCGAAAAAAAAATCAAAAAATCGGACCAGAAAAAATATGATTCCTGCTTCCTTAACCGTTGGATCGTCTTCAAACTTCTGGGGAATGTTCGCATCACCTAGGCGCACCTTTTTACCGTTGGGATCTGCCAAAAAATCACCGGAGCGGGAGATAAGTCCGCTGGAAAAAATCTGGCGAAAATCTCCCAAAAATTGCCTTTCTCTCGCTCCGGCGGACTTATCTCCCTCTCCGGTGATTTTTTGGTAGATCCCAACGGTGAAAAAGTGAGCCTAGGTAATGTGAACATTCCCCAGAAGTTTGAAGACGATCCAACGGTTAACGAAGCAGGAATCGTAATTTTTTCTGGTCCGATTTTTTGCTTTTTTTTTTCGCCGGAAAATATGGACAATTGCCGGAAAATATGGTGTGCAGGGGAAGGATCGCCGCTGGAAAGAAGATAGGTGGTTATGGTAGTGGCCGGATTTGGGTGGTGGTGATGACCGGGTTTTGAGAAAGAAGATAGCTTTTAACATTTGTTAGTTTGGGGGTGTAATTGAATAATTTAAACTTTAGGGTTGATCATTGCAATTTTGAAAGAACTTTGTTACATTTTTCATCCATTTTCATTAGTTTTCTAATGGGCTAACAAAATTTACACTGATTGTAACAAAAAGACATATTCGATAACTAAATTGACCGAAACACAAACTAGGTAACTAATTGAAACTTGACGACAAACTCAGGTAACCAAATTGCAATTTGCCCTTTGATAAATACTTATAAAAAAAGGAATTATTTGAGAAAAAATCACTTTTTAAGGGGGTTAAATTTTGGGATTGACTCTATGGTTTTAATATACGTAACCATCCACCCTCTCTTACACAAGCCACCCCCTCTACTTCCCCTCCTCCCTTTGTACCATCTTTCTCCATCAAAACAAAACTGCTGAGATGAGAGATGTATTAAATAAAATTTTATCCCATACGAACAACAAAATATTGATGCAAAATAAGAGGAGGAGGAAAGATAAAGATTGATGCGCAAAACCGATGCAGCAAACCGCCGTGGTAACTGTTTCAAATCCGAATCTAAGTCTATAGGTAGGGGTGGCAAATTGTACTCGTTCGTACCAACCAACCCGTATACCAATTACAATTGGTATAAAGAAATCGGTATACCGAACTTTTTGGTAGGTAGTACCGTACCATTTTTGTCTAATTGGTTGGTACACGGTATATAATATTGACTTTGGTTAGTATACCATGTACCAACTTTATACTACCTCCGTCCCGCCGGAAACTTCAAAAAAAAATTATGGCACAAGAATTAAGGGAAAAAGGTGATGTGTTGTGAGTGTTGATAGTTGAGTGGGAGAGAGAAAGTGGGGTAGAGAATAGTTAGTGGGTTAGTGGATGTGAGTATGAGAAGTGGGACCCACTAATTAAAAAGTATTAAAAACTTTCCATTTATGGATTTTGCAATTTCTATGGGACGCCCAAAATGGTAAGTTTTGCAATTTCCGGCGGGACGGAGGAAGTATATATAAATATATACTTCCTCCGTCCCACCCGAAATAGGACATTTTGCCATTTTGGGTGTTCCACTCGAAATAGGACATCTCAAAATGGAAAGCTTTTATTACTTTTTTTATTAGTAGGACCCACTTGTCATACTCATAACAACTTTTCATTTATTATTCCCCACCCACTTTATCTCTCCTTCATACTCACAACACCTACTTTTCAAACAACTTTTTATAATAGAAGATTATTATTCCTTAATCCCCGTGTCGGGACCAAGAATCCTATTTTAGATGGGACGGAGGGAGTATATATATATATATATATATATATATATATATATATATATATATATATATATATATATATAGGTAGGTGCTCAAATGAGAACCTAAATATCGTGAGAACCGTGAAAACTTGTATCCAATGTATCCAAGTGAACCATTGGATACATTCATTTTTACCTAATGTATCCAACTTGGATACATTAGGTAAAAACTAATGTATCCAAGTTCTCACGGTTCTCACGATATTTAGGTTCTCACAGGAGCACGACCCTATATATATATATATATATATATATATATATGGTCGCCTCATGTGAGAACCATTTTATATGAGAACCGTGAGAACCAATCATAACCATTAGATTAGAAAAAAAATCAAGGGTCCAGATGTTAGATACATTGGATACATTAGTTAATTTTCGAAAAACAATTGGATACATTAGTTTTTAACATAGTGTATCCAAGTGCAACACTTAGATACAATACTTATTAACCTATTGTATCCAAGTGTAATATCGATTTTTTTGTAATGTATCTAAGTGTATCAATTGTATCTAACATATGGACCCTTGATTTTTTTTCTAATCTAATGGTTATGATTGGTTCTCACGGTTCTCACGATATTTAGGTTCTCATTTGAGCATCTAGCTATATGTATATACATATACATATACATATGTATATACATATACATATACATATGTATATGGTCGTGCTCCTGTGAGAACCTAAATATCGTGAAAACCGTGAAAACTTGGATACATTAGGTTTGTACCTAATGTATCCAATGGTTCACTTGGATACATTAGATACATTACTTAGATATATTAGGTTGTTACCTAATGTATCCAAGTTCTCACGGTTCTCACGATATTTAGGTTCTCATTTGAGCACCTACCTATATATATATATATATATATAAAAACACACACACGCGCACACACACATATATAATACCCCGTCTAATTGTCTAGGTACTTGAAATATTCAAAGGGTAGTTTGGTCTATTTGATATTTATTGATTGTTTTTTCTAATACATGTTCTAAAACTCAAATTATTTTGGGACGAATGGAGTATCCAACATTAATTACCTTTTTCTAACCTTAAGTTACTTTATTAAGATGTAGGAAAAAAATTTCAAACTGCCTTATTGTAATATTTTGGATTTGGAGTCGTGGTGAATATTATTTAGAGTTACTGTATTGTTTAGTTTGCAAGAGTTCAATTGTTCTACTTTTCTTTAGTTTCAAGACTTTATAATTTGTATTTAAGTTCTATTTTATGTTATAACAAGTACTCTTGCCCGTGCCAATGGCACGGTGACAGTACGCTATGCTTGACAGTATGTTATAATGTCAGTATGCTATATTTATTACTCTCTCCGTTTCAAGTTAATGTGAACTTATTTCCTTTTAATCCGTCTCAGGTTATTGTGAACCGCAAAAATAGCAAAAAATATTTACTATTCCTCTCACTCATTCTCTCTCATACTTTACTTTTACACTCACAACACCAATGAACTTACAATTTCTCCCACTCATTCTCTCCTATTTAATTTTTCATACACTCAAACACCGCCTTCTACTATTGATCTCTCCAACTTTTTCTTAATTTGTATGCATAATTTTTTAGTTCACACTAACTTGAGACAGGGGTATCTGACAACGATAGTTCTCAACTGATGTTATATTTATTCTCTTTATCTTCTCAATTGAAATAAATTTATTATATGGAGAGTTGTACACCAAGAATTTCCAAGTGCTTCCTTCTTCTTGGATGGAATGTGGTAGCACTTTTTATTCAAGTCACATTATTGCAAGCCAAAGCGATCGTGCATGCTGCTGCATTCCATTCATGACCTGCATTTCAATACACCATCCGCCCAAATTAAATTAATCATCTTGCATTTCAGCAGCAGCATAAGCAAAACAGGTGTAAAACCACATCTATAGATGGCAGCAATTGACTTAGGGTACATATTATACCAGAGAGGGCAACACTAATCAAAACCAATGTAGTAAATAATTAGATTCAGGAGCCTCTACAACTCTGGTTCAAGTTTCATTCTATCAATTGCTTTCATAAACTTACATATAGAATAGAAGTAATGTCCATATTAGCATATTTCTTCCTTCTGTACCAAAACAAAAGAGCAGCATTTGGCTTTGGCTTTTCAAACTAAATTTAACCATCTTCAATGGAAACTTGAAGTAGATTTACTTGGTACTTTAAGATTCCAGGATTCATAGTCATTTGAACCTTTGACTACTACAACAAAGTACGCCAATGTTGAATATCAATCCGAGAAAAAAAGGGTCAAATTGACTTTAAAAACTCAGAGCCCGGATATAATCTGGTGACACGAACGCTTTCTTGCCCCTCTCGTTAGACTGGACAACTCGCTCTGTGCAATTTTCATCAATGCATAATCTGCATTGTACCCATAATACTACAACCACATGAAGCATTTCCCCAAATAAAATTGTCAAAACAATTATGTCTCGTATGCTAATCTGAAAGTAGGGAAGTACTAAAGCAACAAACTAATTGGCTGCATTGAAGGGTTATGTGCATAATACCATCAAAAGTATTGGGTTCATTCGTGATGTGTTTCCATCAAAATGCACATTCAGATTTTTAGGTCAAGAAAATACCCAATTTCAATTTCAAGTCAACAAAAATTAAAGCCACAATCTTTACTTTGTTGGCATTCATTAAAAATATGGCTGTAGGATATCTTATTGCAATCGCTCTTTCTTAATTGCAAGAAAATGCCTTTGGATCCGTACAATCTTCCCAACCTATTTTCACCAATTTCCATGTCCCAGAAATTCAATTAAAAAACCATTAACTTCACTGACAATAAAAACCTCACCTTTGTAACTTTAGATCCGAGCAGGTAGCAGTTGGAACTCCTAAACGCGTTTCTGAACTTAAACCCAAGAACTCAGAACACACTTGGATCAATAAACCTTAAACCGATAACTACCTTTACACAATGCATTCAGGGGGAAAGAGTGATTGAAAGGCAGCTATTCAAGCAACCTCCAACACTTTCGATAGTCATCACCGTCGTCGGAGAGGATTTAATGGTGAAGGAGTGGCTGGTAGAGCGGGACTAATAGAGCAAGGGTCATTGCCTTAGGCTTCACCGTAGGGGTGATCATGGTCCGGGTTGGTCCATTTTTTAGCAAAAAATCACAGAACCAGAACCGGAACCAATACTCTGGTTCTATAAAAAATTAGAACCGGAACCAAACCAATACTTGTGAGAACCAATACACTGGTTCTGGTTCTACTGGTCTGGTCTGGTCCGGTTCTAATCATTTGAAGTTTATTTGTTTTCAAATAAACCAATACTTGGGAAGGAGAGCGGCGGCTTAGTTGAAGAGTTTAATACTAAGATTTCACTTTTTATGTAAACTGAAAAGTGGATATGAATTATGAAAAATAAAAGTGAAAATAACTGAATAAGGATAAGGAGTCTAGGACTTGGCTTTGGCGATTTGGGACCTTGGGCTAGAAATCTGTACGAAGTTACAAACAATTAAATGAGTTTTTTTTTATTAAGCAATTTAAATGGATCTTTAAAAAATTAAAATACAAAAATAAGTATAAATTTGATGCCCTAGTTGACTTTAACACTTTTAATTTCAAATAATTAAAAAAAATAAAAATAACCACCGCAAATCCGCGCGTTTTGCAACCTTTTTTGACCCCTGACCCCACCGGCAATATACGGTGAAGATTCAATCACAACCCTACGTGTACAGCCCAGATCCTAAATTTTGAAAACCAAGCAGCAGTAGGGGAAGGGGCACATAATAATATTCAGCAGATTTTTCGTCCACCATCATCGCACACAGAATTTGTGTCTGCAGTCGCCGGAGCAAATTTCTTGTCTCTTCCCGGCAACCCAAATTCCATCTCTCTCTCTCTCTAAGATTTTTTTCTTGTTATTACATTGAGTTGTAGACGGTGATTTATGGTTTGAAGTTTTGAATTGGGGACGCTCAAACGAAGTTGATAGGTATGCTGTTTTTCAGTTTTTTTTTTTCTTTTTTTTCTTTTTTTTTTTTTTTTTTTCATAAATTAGAGATATGCATAAATGGCGGATTGAAGCTGTTGGTTTTTCATTAGTCAAATGAATAAAGACAGTTTTTTTTTTGGTCAATTTGTCTGCTCTCATTTGATCAAGTGTGTTAGATCTCTTTGTTTGATATAATTTTGAATTTGAACTGGTTAATTCCGTTGTTCACTGAATTTATAATCTGCGGAATTCTGTGTTGCTGATGAATTTGTTCAGTACTGTAGAGTTGGAGAGAAATAAGAGGGTCTAAAGAATTTACATTTTCAGGAACTGAAATCGAGAATTGGGGCTAATTATGAGGGTAGAGGTTCTTGAAAAAGGTCTGTTTGGAAATGGAGGGAAAAGACAAAATTTGACCGTGGGTGGAGTGCTAATGGCCAAAAATGTATACTCTGACCGCAATCTGTTAAAAAATGTAAAACAAATGTGTGGCGTAGATTCTTGTATCACGTGTAATTGTGTGTCTGTGTGTAATGTGTATATATCGTATATGTCCTGGTGGTTATGTGCATATGTATTATTTCTTTTCAATTTTTTTTTTTTTCACTTAGTGTAGGTTCTTAAATACTAGCATATGAGTTTAATGGTGCCAGCATTTCCTTTTATAATATTGGATGGGTTCTCATGCTATACATTTTGTACACCTTCGTTTTCTTTCAATAAGGGTAATGAATTTTGTGAATTTACGAGAGTCATTCACAAGAGTCACAAGGTTGACTATTACCTTTGAGTTACCACTAGTTCTGCTGAGTAATGTTTATGCTGGTTGCTTTCTTATGATATAAAAGCTTTAAGTCCCTCGATTGCTAGATAGGAAAACAGAATTACAGCTACGTAATCACTTTTTTTTTCTCTTGTTCACAGAAATTAACAAAACATAGGTTTCTGGTAAGTCTATCATAAAGAAGTTCATATCTAAAACAAAAGATTTACTGACCCGAAATTAGAATTGACATCTCACTTGACTACTTAATTAAGAAGCATTTAATGAAAATGTAATACTCTTAACTTAAAGTCCTATCAGTTTAGAGAAAAGGCGAGCATTGGGACATTGGTGAGCTTGCTCCATTAGAATATGGTGATCAAATCTTTAAGTTACAGGAGTAACCTTTCTGTTCACAGATGTTAGACTGCACAAGTGCACATTACCTTTTCTGCAAACTGTGGAGGTGAAGACATAATTGAATGCTACAGATTTGAAATTTTATACCGAAACAAACTTAAGTGTCAATGTTCCTCCATAGATTTTTATTTAAATTATTTTAAATTTCGATCGGATTTGATGTATAATTTTCTTATTTTCTAAATTATGGGGTGAGTTGTGATTCTACCAAACTACAGGGAGTTCTAAACTACATATGAATTTTACTAACTAAAATTGACGGGTTAATTTTTTGCATTTTAGAAAACTTGGGAACTGAATCCCCTTGTCCTTGTGTGGCTTCATCCTAGATGTGCTTACATAGAACTTCAAGTAACAAGTTCATGATTCTCGTCCGAAAAGTAATACTCCCTCCGTCCCACCCTAAGGTTCCTAGTTGACTTGACAAGGGGATTAAGAAAAAGTAAATGTTGTGCGTATGAAAAGTAAAGTAGGAGAGAGAAAGTGGGTAGGGAGTTTTTGTTGTGAGAATGACAAGTGGCTTCCATTGTCCATTTTAAGTAATAAAGCAACTAAGAACCTTAGGCTGGGACAGACCAAAAAGGAAAGTAAGAACCTTTAGGCTGGGACGGAGGGAGTATACTGTTTTTGGGTGTGTATGAATTTAACATCTTTATGTTTACCGTTCTTATTAACTTTGGTATTCATATCTAGTATCTATCATTTGCTTGTGATTAGCTAAATTTCTCTATGTTTTGGCTCTTTGTACTTTGGCTAGGTGAGAACTTTGCTCATGGCCCCAACTAAAAGGTCTAAAAGTGTGAACAAGCGGTACAAAGAGTATGCCGAGACCTCACCTGAAAAGGATGTTGGAGCTTCAGACAAATGTCGGCCACAGGTGAGCATAGCTTATGTTGTTACACGCACTTGGATGCTTTCTGTATTCCTAAAATTGACAATTGATCTGCTTAAGAAGTCACTAATATTTGGTTGTGACAAACCATCTAGCTCTGGTCATTGAATATTTCGGATGGTCTCTTTATCTCTAAAGCTGAAGTAATTAGACCTGCATACATATATACACATCATAGCCTTGTCCAACGTCTGTGTGACCCATCACATATTCACATAGGCAGAGGAAATGTCAAATTAATGCATACTAATAAATTATTGAACATCCCTATGAATTGTAAAGTGAGTCTCCACTGTTAGCATAGTTTGCAAGAATGAGAGGTTACAGTAAGTCAGAGACGCTCTTTTTTATTTTGGATATTCATAGACGTAAAAAATAAATATGAACTTCATAATTTCTTCATGGTTTGATCTATTATATATGCACAAATGATGTCATGGCTTGTTTGAACACATAGGATATATGTTTAGATCATGAATTATGTATCGCTTAAGAAAACAAACTACTGTGTTATGTAAAATAAGATCCTGATCTTTGCTGTAACTTGTAAACTAGATCGTCAAGATAACGAGTAGCTTTTGCTGCTCATGGATAAGTAGGATTGGAATCAGGGGTGCAGGGTGCTACATGGAGGGACAAATGGAGTGACAATAGTAATTTATGGTATCCTTTTTTCCCTACTTCGAGATATGCAAAAGCGGGAGATATGAGACATGTCTAAGTACCATAAGTCTTACTTAGTAGGCTCCTGAACTTGAACTCACCGTTGATCATCAAAGCACCATATGACGTATGGGTCGCTGATATAGCGGTTTCCTCTTGTTTAAATACTTGTATTCAGTACATTGCACTCCTGTGCATGGCAAGGATCGGTGCGATAAGATGGTAGATAGCATATCTGATATACAATTTCAGAAAGGTTGTATTGTCATTTTACTTTGATTTACATATTATTTGGCATAATATTGAGGAGTTAACATCATTGAGGTCTTTCCGTGGAGCATTTCGTAAAGATTTTTCCTAATTTTCAGCCTAAAGTAATTCTGTAATCCATGGCTCAGGAGTTGTAAGTATTTTGGTTACTTTCAAAGGTGTTTTATCTGTGTTTCCGTTTCTTTATGAGCAATGCTGCTATAGGATTTTTCTTTTCGTTTTTTCCAAAGAGGCAAAAAACAATGTAATCTTACTAGAGTCAGATTGAAGATTGCTTCTAACCTGTGGCTAAATAATTTTTTATGATATATCCTCCGTATTCATTATTTTATTATGCACACCTTCTTTTGTGCAGAAGAGGAAGCTGTCTGATACATTAGGATCTCAATGGAGCAAGGATGAACTCGAGCGCTTCTATAAAGCGTATAGGAAGTATGGAAAAGAATGGAATAAGGCATGTCATAAAATTTCTTTGTAATGCTATCTGCCGCATCAAAATCAGTACTACTACTGATTACTAGTTTAATTTCTTTGCTGCTATTTTACGTAGGTACTAATAACGGCTTCTCCTTAGGGTAGTTGTTAAAAATCGAAGAATATGAATATTTGGCACTGGGAGCAAACACTAATGTATTATGGGGGAGGCATTTAATGCATCAGTGATGGTTTCTTATGCCAACTTCTTGTAATCCTGGATTCTTCATGCACTTGGTAGCACATTCCAGTTATAAATTTTGTTCTTCCTCTGTCTCTAGTGTGAGGATTGATGCCTCATTGGCTCACAAGACTTTTTGTTTTTCCCTTTTTTTCTTTGTTATCCACAAAAAGTAACTTCGAACTGTTGGGCAGATCTACTTTTCAATAGAACGATTTCAGTGGTTTTCAGTTCTTTATTTTTCATTTTTGTTGCTTCTTTTGAATTTCAGGTGGCTGGTGTGGTACGTAACAGAACTTCCGGAATGGTGGAGGCCCTTTACAACATGAACAGGGTATGTTTCTATCTGATGCAAGCATTTCTAGTAAATCTAAATGGTAGCCAATAGTTTTGTTATAGTAATACATAATGTTCTCTAATCGAATGTATATTTTTATATTATTGTATGCGAAGTCATTTAGTAAGATTTTTGGTCTCTACTGTATTATTTCAAAACTTTGCTTGCATTTTTTTTTCTTTTCTGTTGGTCTAATATTTTCTTTTATGTTGTTTACACTTTCATTAGTATATGATAGACTTTGTTAGCTTGTGTTCTGTAGAATATTGGATCATAAAGTTTGTCCGCAGTGTTGGACTTTTGTATGGTACTCCGATCCCAAAAGAAGAGAGACAGTTGGACATATCCGTTCTCTTCCTAGATTAACCTTTAAATATGTGAAATGGCTTTAGTTGATTTGATATGATGAATGTCATCCACGAAACTTATGGGTTTCGAAAGTCATTTTGTGCCAAATCATCTTCCATGGAAATGAAACGTCCTTTTCTTGGCCAACCAGAGGAAAGCATTTTCTTCTTTACATATGGAGGGAGCAACAAAATTTGACCATCATTTTGGGGTACAATTTCAGATGGACAATAGAAGATAAGGGTTACAAGTTGCTGAAATGAGTTTTCTGATTGCAACTGAAATCACAAAAACAAGGTTTATATTGGTAGACATGTCTCAAGATCCAATTTTAATTCAGAGGAATGAATTTTTAAGATTCGTGCTAGACATACCAGATTTGAATTCTATTTCTTCTGACCAGGTTGCATTAGTCATCCAGGATTTGCGTTCGAACCTAAGGGATCTAGTCTGAGATGATCATTGTCTTGATGGAAGTTTCTCACATTTGTTTGGTATTAGCTATATGGAATATCTCGTTTTTGGCTCAGGGCGCTGTCATTTGGCTCTTTCTAGAAGGAGGAAGTAAACTATTGTTAGTTGCTTAAAGCTACAAGGGCCTCATTCCTTACCATTCCACTTAGTAAAACAGGATTATGAATTGACTTAACTTCTACGATTATTTATTGGTGTTTCTGGGAACATGTTTTACTATAAAGACTTAATTTAGGTTTCAACCACTGTAGTTTGGCCTGACTTCAAAACCACTGTACTCTGGGAAATGTTCACCCATGCCCCCAGAACTCAACCCCGTTAGATTGTGATGGATTTTTTTTAATAACATTTTCACCCCCCCCCCCTAATTTCCATCAAAAAAACTTTCACCCCCTAAACTTTCACATGGAGGGTTGAAATGTTAAATTTTTACATCCACTATAATCTAACAGGGTTAACTTTTAGGGGCTTGGGTGAACATTTTCCATAGTACAATAGTTTTTATGCGAAAAAATATTGTGGTTAAAGTGTAAGTCGGGCAAAAGTACAGTGGTTGAAAATGTAATTAAACCTTTTATAAAAGAAGAGTGTATGTATTTGCAAATACCTTGAACTAAATATAATGTGGTTAGTAGTAAAAATCATATGTAATCTTGCTCTGTTATGACACTGTGACTAAGGTGTTATTCCTTCTATATGACTGTCTTTCTGGCTTATCATTAACACCTATAGTGCTTCTGCATCCAGGCATATCTATCGCTTCCTGATGGAACGGCTTCTGTGGCTGGTCTGATTGCAATGATGACTGATCATTACAATGTCCAGGTGTGATTTCAGTTTAGTTTTTCATATATGGTTTGGATGCTTTACGAGATTTCTTTTACAATTCATTACGAGATTTCTTTTACAGAAGATTAGCTGAACCATCTCTAGTATAAAACTTTACAGCTGTAGAATGGCAAGCAACATCTAAAACCTCATCAAACCAAGTCTCCTAAATTAAATCTGTGGAGCTGCCATGTTGAATAAAAGGGTTGTCAATTGGAGGATAAATGAGGATTATGAAGGAGCTTTCTGGCATGAATCCAACAAATACCCCTGCATCCACATGCAAGACCTAGTATAACCGAATAAAGGAGGATTTAAAATTTATGATTTAGATAAAACCTTACATCAAAATTTTCTTTCAGGATTTCTTTAATGTTTAATTGTTGATCCCCAGTTCTTGGTCTAGAGCTTCTCCGTCAATACTCCATCCTAATTACGGTCGATACTTGGTTTTCACCAAAAATAAAATAAAATTAATGGATCTGTAAATGAGAGAGGGACATGGCATTCACATGGATGTGAATCCTGGAAAGTATGAGAGAGCCCTAAGTAGGGTGGTGGTTTGAAATAATAAAGTTGGGTAAATTGTTACTATGCCTGTCATTCAGTGTGTGTGTGTATCAGTTATTTTCCCCTTTTTTGATTGGTAACTTTGCATGCATTGACCTAAATATGAGCTTCTATTTGATCGTTTCAATAACAGGAAGGGAGTGGTTGTGATCAAGAGAGCAATGACGCACCGGAAGTGCATTCCAAGCCTAAAAAGCGTCACCGTGGAGAAGTTCCACGGAGTGGTTTGAAAGGAGATGTCTTGCAATCTTTACCTGTCCCTCCAAATGATGATGGGTGTTTATCATTATTAAGACTGCGCTCCGATGGTAAGTCAATAATGCTGGAAGTGTCATAATTCTTTCAATTCCAACATCACAGGCCTCCGTGGCACACACGACGCATGTGCAGTTATATTCATATATATACATGTGTGTGTGTGTGTGTGTGTGTATACAAATCATTTGATCTAACCCATATTCCTTTCCACTCCCTTTTCCAAGTTTTGTTTTTAAGATCTCATTACAAGATTTCCCCCTAATCATCTCCTATGTTTTCTCACCCGCTCTCCCATTCCAACGTATCAGCCATTGTGATTATCTCTTTTTTGTTAGCCCACTTTCCTTTCCTCTGCATTTTGATCTGGCCAAGTCCCCTGGAACTGAATGCTTTATATTTGGACTCAACTAGCGCCAGCCGCCAGCAACTTGTGAAGAAAAGTGCCTAATGAGTTGACTTTGATGCACATGCTTGGAATGAATAAATTGAAAAATGGAGGGTAAACACCTCTGCCGGGCTTTGTGCCATTGAGGTCCCTGCAACAGTTTCAGATTGATAACACGTACTCCTTCCGCCCCAAAACAAACTATCCATTTCATTTTAGGAACTGGAATTAAGGAAAGATGTTGGAAAAGTAGGTGGTGTGAGTGGGAAGGAGAGAGAAAGTGGGGGTAGGGAATAGTAAGTGGTTGTTGTTGTGAGTGGGAAGGAGAGAGAAAGTGGAGTATATATTTTCCTTTTTAGGGAAATGATACTTTCCATTGGGACGCTCAAAAGGGCAAAATGGGTAGTTTGTTTTTGGACGGAGGGAGTACACTACAACCTGAAATTTTCAAAAAAGCTCCGAAGCGCCACATTGATGGACTGTGGACACAATATCAAATTTCCAGTGGCCACTATTGTCAAGGATTAGTCATGTAAGCAGACGAAAGGCTTGTAGGGTTATCATTAGGGTTTAATTAAATGGGGAAAGAGAGAGAGAGAGAGACAGCGGAAACTCACGCTCCTTCCCAAAACGAGTGTTTTTTTTTTTTGTTGGAAGTTACTAAAGCCAACGTCCTCATCTTTCGTTTCTTAATTTGCACTCGCAAGAATATATTATGATCATTGACGATATTTGTATATCAATGATACTAAAAGTGCTTAAAGTCAACTATCTCAATTTCCTTGAATACTTAAAAGTGGCACTCATTTTGAGACTGTGTGAGTAATGAAAAAGAAAGAATCCTAAAATCAACAATGAAACTGAAACAGTAAAGACGAAACAAAAGGCTTCACAATAAACCCTAAAGAATAAACAAGTGACGGGAATACATGGCTTTCAGCCGTTGAGGAACCTGAACAAGAGATCGGGATTCAAGGAGCAGTAGTGCTGCTTGACAGGTTCTTTCTTCTTCTGATTTGCGATTATCTCATGACTCTCAGCTGCTTCTCTGATGTCAGACCATAAAAAAGTCATGAATCTTGCTTACTCCAGTGGACGGGTATATGTTGTAGTTAATTCGTTCAACACACATGGCCATTTAAAACGTAGCCTCAAGGGGAGTGTGGGCTCTTCTCAGGCTGTTGGTTATTTCATATGGTTATTCTGCTCAACATTAATCTTTGTTTTCACTTTTCTGATTTTTTCACCACCAATGTGCAACTTAAAGTTGATTACAGCTTACTGAATATAATCATTGATAGTATTCAATGCTGTATAGGATGTACAGTTCGAAAAAGGACACCTCGCGTTCCTGTTAGCTATTCATCAAGGAAAGATAGCAGTGATAATATTTCCTCTAAACAAGGATGGAAGACAGAGACGGATGAGAATGTTACCCTTGTTGCTGCATTAGCATTAACAGAAGCTTCAAAAAGTGGTAGCTCCCAGCCAATTTCTCAGTCACCATATAGAAATGGTCATACAAAAATTTCACCTCCGAAGATCCAGGAAAAAATGGTAAATTTATAACCTATTAAATCAGCAGTCCAGAAAATTATTTAGTTGGCATGTTTATTTTACATATACCATATCATCTACAGCCAGAGCTCCTCGGTAGCAAGCTTCATGGTACATTGATTGATAAAGATGACTGTGAAGGCAGTTTTGGAAGTAAAGGAGCTAGGAATGGAATTCATGGCAGGCATCATAGTAATAGTATGGATGATCAAAGTAGAGGTGTTGTAGGAGTTTATCAGAAAAGGGGGAAGATTAATGGAAAGAGAGTGAAGATTGAAAACATAAGAACAGACAGTTTTGAAGGTTTGGAAGCATGTAATGGTACGGGAGAAGGACTGTCAGTTAGCGGTGTGGGAGGAAAATGTGATACAAAGGTCATGAAAAAAAATTCAGAGCGGTCTTCCCTGGGTAAAAGAAAGAGGAACAACAAACTCTCTTTGGAGGTATACCTATTGCCGCATTATCCCTGCTTGTTTATGGTATTATTGCTTTTACATTTCATTAGGTATGTGGATAATTGATATATTTCATTTTCATATTTGCATTCACCTTTATCTCATGGAGATTACATCTTAATGCTCCTTCTATAATTCCATCACTCTTTATAATCAGTCATTGTAGTATTTATCAATTGATCTTTTAGGACGGGCATCTATTGGGGTAGCAGTGTTTTTTTTTTTTGTTTTTTTTTATTTAGGCCAAGTTTAGGTTCGATTTAAGACATGCTTCTCCATGTAATGAGGCTGCATAGTTGAACCGATATGATAGGGATTGTTATTTTCCCCTCAATTTCATGTTGATCCATGATGACAGTTTAAGATTGTGAAAAATGGTGATTTATACTAACAGGCAGGGATAACATCTCTTTGGGCTTCTATGCGGAAAACAGTAGGCGAAGATTTTTGTAAGATATGGACAAATTGCAGTTTACTATCAGGAGATTACACCAACTTGTGACTTGTATTAGTGGTAGAAAAGTCTAGGTCCCAAGTTGCATTTCCTAATCTCGAGGGTCTAAGTGGGTGTCCGTTAACAATGCACTTGGTCAATAGCTTATGTACATCATTGTATTATAGTTGTTCTCATATTGATTAGGAAAACCTATTCCAATTGATGAATGTTTAAATCCTTCTAGTCTCTCATAAAACCAAACACCACATTCCCCTCCCAACCGATTTCTCTTTCTCGGATTGCTTGCCTTGAATGTTTTTTTTTATAAAGCAAATTTCTAGCTTATGGAACATCAAATCATGGCTTAGTAGTTTCCTTCCTCCCCGTCCCCTCCATGGTTATCTGGATGTTAAAGATGACGGATTTTTGTTCTTAATATCTCAGAGTACATGAAATTCGGAATGATTCTTGACTTGCCTAGAACTTTCCCTTTTCAAAAGTTAGTGGACGTCCAACTATGTCCCCAATTGTTCGGGAATATAAGTTGGGACCTAAAAAACTAAACAAATTTTAACCACTTAATCACTTTGTGTAAGCTTAGGGTATTGGACTGCATCTAGCCCTATAAAAATAGTAGAGATATTGAGCAACCAGTAGTCCGGTACTTTTTGAGAATCATGCTGCAATTGTTGTGAAAGTTCATTTTCTTCTAGGTGCAGCTCTATTATTTATTTCAGTACCTCAATTTTCTTGAGCAGGTGATAGTTCTGAATTGGAGGATCTGCAGATGTTGGCGGACTTGTCGCTGTTAATGCCAGGATTTGACGTGGAATCCGGTAAAACACTTGATGCTTCCAAGTTCTGTATCCTTATTTTTGTACTTTTGCAGTATCTATTGTCGGCACCATGAAAATGTTTGCATCTTTTTCTTTCTGCTCCCTTTACCTATAACAAAACTTACATTAAATATAATCTTATGGCGCCCTCCTCCCAAGCACATTGAGACACATAGCGTGTCTGCACGAGCATTCACACACACACAAAAAAAAAAACATACATATTTTATTACTAACCAGGAATAGACATTTTTCTGTGTGAACCTAAATTCATTTTTCTTAAATGTGTTTTTCCATTGTGTCTGGGCCATGGTGGTTGGGTGTCAACGGATTGGAATGCCGTCTATCTGATACTTAAGGGTCATTTCATGTGATGTTGTGCAGAATTATCTACAGCGTTGAATGAGGATAGCCTTACTGTTATGCAAGCTGGTTCCACAAGCCATCAAGGAAGCAAAAGTAACCTCTTGCACAGTCGAGAAAATGCAGTTCACACACTGTCTGGAGTAGACAATTGTAAATCGGATAATACTGAACTTGAAAGGGAATCTGGAGCTGTTTGTAAGGATTTTTGTCTGAAGGAAAGCAGCAAGCACAGTCTATCAATAAATCATGGAAAACGGAACTCAATTCCTCATCTCTTAAGGCAAGTGGTGAATCAAAAAACATTATTACAGAATTTCTGTGTTTAATTTCCTCCTAATTAGGTCATTCTTTTCTCTATTTCTTTAAAGAGCCAAGTTTTTCATTGTTGGTTAAAGTGACACGGCAGAGCTTTTTGAAATGCAGCATTCTGAAGTTCTTGAACATGCCAGCTTTTCTGTAAACAAACCTCTGGCCGGGGTATGCAAAACTTCTTCCTTAATTTGTTTTCCTTGATATTACCTTTGTATTCTGGAAGCCAGGATGTTATTATTTTCTCATTGGCATTATGTCATGATTCGGCTTTTGGGTTTGCTATAAGACACTTGTTGCCAACTACTCAGCGTATCTTTTCTGCTTTACTGCTCAGGAAATTGTTTATCAGTTCTAACCTGAACCAGATAGATACGCCCTTCATTCAAAACAACTGTCCCATTTGACTTATCAAATGCAACAATTGCCAAGTACTCGGCATCCTGGGACAGAAAATTTGTTAGATACATTTGCTTGCTAATGGAATAAAAATCTGTGCTAGTATGAGAACTGTATATAGAGTTGAGGGGTTGTGTCTTCAACAAGTACTCCCAGCTTTTGTGATAATGAGATTAGTTATGGATAATGGTCTCATTTGTTTTATTCAACTGGCATATCTACTATCAAATAACCACATAAATTATGGCGCCTTCTTTGATTTTGTTTCATAGCTTTAAGCTATTAGGGCTGCTGGCTATCTCAATTTTTTATCCTAGAGCTAGTTGCTTTCATCACTGTTCATTTATGAAATGGGTAGGTAAAATACTGATATTATGATGAACAAAAGCTGCAAGACATATCTCCATCAAATGCTTATGTTTGATAAATCCTTTCATATATAAATAGGATTATTGGTACAATTACTCTGATAGGCACTCAAATTGTAGGTGAAGCACATCATTCTTTTTCCACGTTCTTATAAGATTCAAAAATTAAATTCTCTGTCTTCCCTTTTTGTTGCCCCGCCGTTACTTACTCTCTTGTGCACTGTTTTCAGGCCATCATTGAAGAAGAGGAAAATCTTGTGAAGAAATTTAAAAGTGCTAGTCAAGATTTTTATCCTTCAAAACAATCAAAATTAGTCGAGGATGGGAAGTTTACGTCATCAAATTACGATATGATTAGAGAAGGACCAGATTCAGCAGTATCAGCTGCACTTTCTCCAATATCAGGTAACGCTGGCTTACCAGCCAAACGAGGAGAAGGCGTAA
This sequence comes from Campanula takesimana, assembly GCA_026119855.1. Lineage (NCBI taxonomy): Eukaryota > Viridiplantae > Streptophyta > Magnoliopsida > Asterales > Campanulaceae > Campanula > Campanula takesimana. Next base: position 2,093,398 of record JAOWBW010000083.1, read on the forward strand.
GATGAATCCAAAGATACTAGCAACTTGGAATGAGATGAAGTTGCACAAGTTCATTTCAAAAGATCGGCTTAATAAGCTCTCAACAATCCAGGATGGGTCACTCTGCCCAAAGGTGAATCAGCATGCATCTACATGTTTTTTTTTTTTTTTAATCCATTTTCATATGTTGTGAGGATATAAATCTGAACTAAACTTCTGCAGGATAAGGTTTCTTGTTGCTCTCATCTTATATGGTACGCAATTGGTGCACTTT